>ML108371.1:22145-75503 GCA_003697995.1 Taxidea taxus jeffersonii
GGGTTTGATGACAATGGTCTGTGCCCCCCAACACCCCACCTCTCACCAGGGTTTGATGACAATGGTCTGTGCCCCCCAACACCCCACCTCTCACCATCTGTCTGCTCCAGTACCGCTAGCATGGTGTCTCTGATTTTAAATGGAGAGAAATAGACACTTAAAAAAAAAAAAAAAACCTCAATTTCATCTTTCTTTGAAGAGGGCTTAAAAAACAAGGACTCCTAACCCACTTGTGGGCATTTCTGAAAGTGGCGCCCTGCCTCTGCCCAGGACGGGCCAGGACCAGCAGCGGCCCCCGAGAGCACCGAGATGCTCTTGCAATGCCTCCCGCGGGGCTGGGCCTCTTACCTGTGCCATCTTAGCCAGGTCGAGGGAAGGCCTCTGCTCCTGCACCTCTTCCGGGCGCCGCCGCTTGACTCCGACCTTCTTGTCGTTCAGGACACACGGCTGGGAGCGGCTCCGGGACAGCCCGCTGGAGCGTCTGGCCAGCTCTGGCGTGGAGGCAGGTGTGCTGCTGGCTGAGGGTGGACAGTACTCCGCAAAGGAAAACTGCTCGTGGGAACAGGACAGGGACCGCTGCATGTCGAGCCGGCCCCCGCCCCCGGGGCTCGGGTCGGGGCTCCAGAGGTCACCGGCCTGTCCACAGGCAGCCGAGCCTGGCGCCGCCTGGCAAGGCTGACCTCCGAATCGGTGGTGGAATCCCGCCTGGTCATAGGGCGAGGACAGCGCGTTGGCCCGGGAGGGGAGGCTGAAACTGGAGCTCCTCTGCATGGTGCTGAGGCCATTGGAGTAGCGCGGGACGCTGCCCCCGCTGTAACAGCGCCGCTTTTCTACAGGAGTCCAGACCTTGGAGCCCAGGGGCCTCCACGATGTCCGGCAGCTGGACATTTCATCGGAAAAGGACAGTGACCGGCACTGGCGCTTGCTGGGGGGTGCTGAGGGGTTCCCGTTGTGGTCGCTGAGGCTGAGGTCTTTGATCAGGTTGGTCACGGCACAGGCGGTTGCGGCCTCCCGGTGCCACAGGGTGCCGTCCTGACACTTCTCAGGCAGGCACTCCCAGATGCCGGCGCTCGGGTGCCCGATCTGAAGAGGGCATTTCCTGTCCAGCTCTCGCCATCTGTCATTTTCTGGTTCAGAAACGACAGAGAGAAAACAGGACTTGAGAAGGCCTCCAGGCCAGCCCTCCATCTCCACAACCAAGAGCCCATTTTAGATAGGACTTTGGAGCCAGGAAGGCCCTTCAAAGCCCCTCCGGGCCAACCTTGCTTTACGGATGAGAAACAGAGGCCCAGAGCGGGGGTGTGAGTCCCACGGTGAGGAGTGAGGCGCAGAGTGAGGCCCGGGATGCACGCACCCCCCCCCAGGCCTCCTGGTGCGGCTTTCTTTCCAACATTCCACACCGCCTCCCGGGAAAGTCCAAAACCACAGCTGCCACCCAAACCCTCCCCGGCCTGCAGCAGTTCCGTCACCACTCGAGCTGGGGCTTGACGCCCTGGCAGAAGACCACGACCCAGGAGGTGTCTTTTGGTACTTGGGAGGGTCATGGTCAAATGGGGCGGGCAGTGCCGCCAGGTTAGCTCATCGGAATTCTACCTCTAGAATACTCGCTGACAACAGAAACTGGAAACTAGTGATTTGTGCCTCCTTCTATCAAAATGCCCCATAACTTCAACATCATCAGCAATGACAGCCAATCATGGAGCACCTTCCTTGTGCTCACCTGATTTCTCACCGAGATCGAGGATGTTTAAAGTAGTCAAAATCTGTAGGAGCGTGTCTTGGGCTGCATAGACATAAGGGGATGATTTAAACTTACATCGTCAGGTCTCTACTTGAACATATGAATAAATAAGCTAACCCCACTAGCAAATGCTGACTTTGCACCTGAACCTTTATTTTAGTGAAATATTCAGGAACTATTTGGTGTTTTTCTACTAAAGAATCAGGCACTGTGCTGAGGACTTTAGGAGGGCACAGATAAACTGACCGAGTTCTTGTATTCAAGTTCATAATACAAAAGCAAAGTTGAGAAACAGCGTGTGCTGCCAGGGAGCCACATGTTAGCATGTTTCTGTTCTTTTTAAATCTGCACACATTTACGAACGGTTCACATGAGAACACACAGAAAACTATGGCTGGAGTCCGTCAGTTGTCAGGACAGAAGCAAAACCTGGAATGACATTCGGGCAGGTGCCTGATGCACACGGATTCTCAAGGCACTTTCAGTGGTCACGAGCAGGTATCTTGGACAGCAGCTGGAAGCCACCAGGTGCCCCATACGGAGGGTGAGAAAGTAGCCTGGGGCCACACAGCTAAAAATCATCTGGAGGCTAACCCAGGCTGGCCCACCGCACCGCCCTGCTCTTTTCACTACACCATAGCGAAGGGGAGCCCAACATCGGGGCTGCCCTCAGCGACCTTCTGAGTCACGCGGAATGGGCTGTCCACTCAGACAACCACGGTGAAACTCACGTGGGTGCACCAGTCAGCAAGGACCACAAGTCCGTCTCCTGAGTCGGGGGCCACTTCTTAAAAGACTGAGAGAGGGGCATCTGGTGGCTCAGTGGGTTAAGCCTCTGCCTTCAGCTTGGGTCATGATCTCAGGGTCCTGGGATCGAGCCCCGCATCAGGCTCTGTGCTCAGCGGGGAGCCTGCTTCCTCCTCTTTCTCTGCCTGCCTCTCTGCCTACTTGGGATCTCTGTCTGTCAGGTGAATAAATAAAATCTTTAAAAAAAAAAAAAAAGACACTGAGAGACACAGGGAGGGACTGACCCTGTGCTCAGTGTCCATAGCTACCGGACGGGTTCAAAGGGAATGACCAGTGAGGCTCAAAAGGAGACTTGCAAGCCAAAGATGAGCCAAATCGGGGCTAAATGTGCCTGCTCCTTCACCTAGGCCACCCTGCCACAGTCCTGAGACACGCCCAAGGGACTGGGACTCTGGACAGGGGACACAGGAGGAACGCCCAGAGGCTGTTCCCAGGAGACAGCCTCAGAAGCTGGAGATGCGGGAGAGGGATCTTCCTTAAACCAGTTGGGAAGAAAACAGGACAGTCACCAGGTATACAATTTACCTCCTCCAGGAATCTTCTTGGGCCCTGGTACACAGCAGGTCTCCAAGCGTGTCCCTTTAACAACATCTGATAAAGTATTTCCATAGGCTGCCTTTTCGTAAGTAGCCTTTATGCTGTTCAAAATACGTCTTCACTACTCACTGCCCCTAGAGCAGCCATGATTCTTCTAAAACACTTTCAATTTGACATTTGTCAGCGGTTGAAAGATCAGTAAACTCATAATAAAGTAAAATTAAAAGAAATACAAGCTAATATCAACTGAGTCACTGTTAGCTGATTTACAAGAAGAAAAGTTATCCTCAGAAAAAAGGGCAGATGTGTGTGTAATGAGGCTCTTCAAAGTGATACAAGTAGGTGCCAGAAGGCTCAGTCGGTTAAGCGTCTGCCTTAGGCTCAGGTCATGATCTCAGGGTCCTGGGATCGAGCCCTGCGTCAGGCTCCCTGCTCAGTGGGGAGGCAGTTTCTCCCTCTCCCTCTGCCCCTCTCTCCTGCTCATGCTCTCTCACGCCTGCTCTCTCTCTCTTTCTCAAATAAATCTTAAAAAAAATAAAAGTGATACGAGTGACAGCAACATTATAAACACAACTAAAATGCCCTCCAGTCAGGCTGGTGACATAAATGATCAGGGAATAATAAGGAGCATGAAAACAGCACAGTTCCAAAGAATATTAATGATGTGGAAAAACGTTAATGATGTAATTAGAAGCCTAAAGAAACAGGATAGAAAAACTATATAGATAGCATGATCCCTACTTCATAAAATATGTATGTTATATCTGATGATTAAAAGAAAATAAACTGGGCGCCTGGGTGGTTCAGTGGGTTAAAGCCTCTGCCTTCGCTAGGGTCATGATCCCAGGGTCCTGGGATCAAGGCCTGTATTGGGTTCCCTGCTGAATGGGAAGCCTGCTTCTCCCTCTCACTCCCCTGCTTTGTTCCCTCTCTTGCTGTGTGTCTGTCAAGTAAAGTCTTTAAAAAATAAAAAGAAAATAAACCAAAACGTTTATAACTGAATGGGAGAGAGCCGGCTGATTTATTTTTTTTCCCATTTGTTTTGCTATAGTTTCTACATTCTCTTTCAGGACAAATATATTTCCACATGTGTGGGGGATGTGGCCACCAAGCCCCCTGGTGCTGTGCCAGGGTCAGGGCCTATGATCCCAACCTCCACTGGGTTTTGCTCCTTCGGTCTTTCAGGGAGTTCCCTTAGAATAATGCTGGCCACCAACTTCTCTTTTGGGACAAGGCACTGAGGCGCCAGATGGGCCAGGAATGTGGCTGACTAAGGAAGGACCCAGCAGGCCCAGCCACAGAGCAGTGAAGGTCCCCACCTGGAGCCACAGTGGTCCTGCCTCAGGAACCCGAGGCTCACTGCAGGCAGTCTCAGTCCCAGGCCCTGGGAAACCCTGAAATTAAAAAAGAACCGATCCCACCCCCAAAGGATACCACTTTCCATTCCATTTTAATTTCCCTGCCCCGGAACCGTCCCCATTTCCAGGGAAGTCACGAAAAGAACGGGGACCTGGGAGCCAGTTAAGCATGAAGGTTCAGTCCCTCTCATCTGGCAGCGCCATTCCTCCCCCGAGGCCACTCCATGATCCTGGTGCTTCTTGACAGGGCCCCTCAGGCCTCCCTATTCTAGGCTCACCCACTCACTGCCTCCAGAGAACTTCCTGAGGGCCACACTCGTCATGTCTGTCCCCATACAGCCGCCTGTGGCCTCAAAGAAAGAACACAAACGTTTTAACCTGCCATCCAGACCCATCCACTCGCCGCCTGCCCCGTTCACCCTCCTCCAGGCCCAACCAACTTCCTGTGATTTCAGCCGTCAGACAAGAAGCAGGCAGAAGCGAAACCATCCTGGACGATCCCTGAAGAGCCCGGGAAGCACACCCCTTCTGGTTTGTGTACACAGCCCTGAAGAATATTCCTTATAAAACGCATATTTGTGAAACCGCTGCGGGAACGTGCACTGGCAACATCTACACGCGGGAGGGGGTGCTCCGTCTGCGTTAGGTGGACTGTCAAATCCCCCGAGGGGCCTGGGGCTGGAGGGCTACCCCAGCATGCTCCTGCCTGCCTGTGGGAAGCCCTCTGCTCTGTTGTAAGGGTGACCCTCTACGACCTCAGCAGTAGACCCCTGCGTCTTGGGGGTGACGAAGGCTCAGTTCTCCACCAGGCCCACCGGTTAAGCCCGAGAGCCATGTGTCTGCAGTGAATCTGTAGCTTGCCCCCAAACACCAGCTCTTTCAAGCCTGATACCTTTGTATAGGCTGGCACTGTTCTCCTGCCTTTCTCCTTCCAGCAAGAATCTCTTCCTTATCATTTAAGAGCCAACTCAAACATCGCCGTCTCTGTTCATGTGCCTTCTCCATTAGCCACTGGGCGCCCATGGCTCTTGGCCTGGCTTTCAGTCTTATGGCTCAGATGTTCACTGAACCCTAATCAACTGTTTATACGTCTGCTTCCACGGAGCCATAAGCCCTTGAGCACAGAACCAGCGCGACCCAGTGCCCAGCGTGGAGCCTGGCACAGAGCAGACCTTAGCCGGTGGTGGGTAGAGGAAGGAACAGATAATGTGCAGATAAAAGCTGCAGAGCCCACCATGGGCGGTTATCTGATGCCATGGGCGCCACTTGCCCCTTATCCCTGGCCCCAGTAACCCCTCCTCGGGCGGGAAGGTCCACCCTGGGGGCTCTGCCTTCAACCTCCCACTTTCCCGAGGCCATGGACGGTTGCGTGCGAAGCGGCTGGGAGTCTGGCTGGCAGTGTGAGGTCTAAGATACTCTGGAAACACGAAGTCCTGTCCAACACCGAGTGCTGCTGCTGTGTGTCAACACCAGCCAGGTGGCCGCTGGGTCTGTCTGAGGGGCAGATGATATTTTAATTGTTACTATCTTTATCGCTTAAAGAAGTACAATATCAGAAAAGTAAAAACAATCGGGGCTATGTTTAGCCCTTGTGTTTTCCCCCTTCGCTCAGGGAACAGAAAGCAATTTGCTGGGTCAGGTCACCAGACAAAAGAAACAGGAATAGAAGCTACTTTTCATGGCAAACAGCCCCGAACTTCTGGTCCTGACGTCACTCCGGACAAAGAGCCTCGGCAGGGCTCCGAGGAGAGGATACAGGACACCCCCGCCCCTCCATTCAATACCACTCTGCACAGACAGCAATAACTCTGTCAGAAGTGACAATGGTCACAGACCTGGGGAGTCCATGGAGCAAGGGTCACCTGGGATGGTGGGAGGGTGTGGACATGCGTTTGAACCTCAGCTCTGCAAGTCACTGAATCTCTCAGAGCCTCAGTTCCCTCGTCCATAAAATGAGGGTGACAGATAGGAACGACCTTGTAGAGCTATTCTAAGAATCAAACAGTTGCCTGGGACAGGGCCTGCGCGGGCACAGTGGGCTCTGCCAGCGGCAGCGCCATGACAAGGAGGACAGTGTTGGACGATGCATCTATAGCCGAGGCTCAGCTCCTCTGCCCCTGGGTGCCAAGCTCTGGGGGTCTGGCTGGGGCAGGAACCCATACACTCTACACGGGTCTTCCTCAGTGTGGTTTTGTGACCCTTGCGTTGGCGGGAGCCTCCCCTGGGGGGTTAAAATGCGATTCCCAGGCCCAGTCCCTGACTCGGTAAACAGAACCTCCAGGGGGAGGAGACTGATTAAATAAGCTCCTCGGGTTCTTTGAACGCAAAGGTATGGAGAACCACTCCTGCAGGCTGCACAGGGGCCTGGGTTCTCAGGCCTCTGTCGTAGGGGCGCTCACTCGAACCATCCAGCCGCACCCAGGACACCCCTGGAGGCGTGGCCCTTCCCGTTTCTACAAACTTGGATTCAGACCACCATCAGACGTTGGTGCTTCGGTGTCTGTTTTGTTTCCAGCTGGTAACAAGAAGCAGAAGGACAGAGAAGGAAACCTTTAACCCTTCAAGTCCTTGGAGGGCCCTTTCTCACAGGAGGGGGTGGGGTCCCAAGCTACCGGGCACCTTCTGGGTGGAGAGCCGCAGGAAGAGGCCTGGGAAGCCGGGGGAAGAGTCTGAGGCCTCCCTCCTTCCTCCTAGGACACGCCAACACCCCGCATGATGGCCCACAGCCGGGGGACACTGGCCTCAGCCACACACCCTCCGGCAGTCCCCATTCCTCTCCCGTTGCTCCACTCCCCCGTGAGCCTATCTTCACAAGGTGGAAGGGGTGTGTGTGTGTGTGTGGTAAACACACACACGCTCTACCCCGAGACAGGAAGAGAAACCACGCGGACTCATACAAAAGCATACAAACCATCCAGGTCTCTCACAGATGGCCCGACTAGGTGACCTCCCAGGTTCCACAACGTGAGGCTTGCCGTCGAGCCTGAAGTCTCCGGAAAGACTCCCACCAGCCTGGGAGGGCACAGGAGAAGCCGACGCTCACACGCATGGGAACAAAACCCCTGATCCCCCAGCCTTGTTCACAAGGCACCTGTCCTGCCACCCCCTGACTGGGGAGGTTCAGAAGGCTGCTGAGTACACAGATCTAGCGCTCAAAGAAAGAAAACACTCGGAGGAGCACAAATAGCCTCTGACTTCAAATGTTCTTGTTTTCATTTCTACCCTTAAACTTGAAGGGGAATTCCCAGGGGCCCAGATTCTTAGGGGACCATAGCCTTCTTCGGTTCAAAAGCCAGATTTACAGCCCTGGACATCCGTGTGCTGTGTGTTTTAGGTCACCTTATGGTAACATAACCGCAGCAGAATGTGGTTTCTAGAAAAGGCTAAGCACCTGAAGCAAAGACCTGAGAAGTTAGACTGTTGCAGCCTCTCAGCCTGGGTCTCAAGCCTCCAGCCAGTTCAAGACCAGCTGACTCATTCTTGGACTTCACACCTATCTCCTTGGGCTGATGATGACTCTCTCCCCCGCCCTGTTGGGGGTTGGCTGGTGCTAACTCGGCCTCAGGACTGCAAAGACTCTATGCTTGCTGTTAGAGTAGAAGCTCCCCAGCCCATTCAGTGGGAAATGGAAAGATATCTTTCTGAAGGCGGCTTTATGAAGCCAATCTTATAAAAAAGAACACAGGGGAAAACCATGAAGGACAATGACCTGTGCTATCCCACAGGGGGTCACTGATTTTTAAATGAACTTCAGAGCCCCTGGCCCCCTGGAGTGCCTCTTTCCCTGTGTCATCAGAACAGAGAGTTCAAAGCTATGTCAGGAAGAAAAGGTTCTTGGGCTTTGCCTGAGCAGGCCTCGGCCTCCGGTGGTGCCCTCTCGACAGCGATGAACCATAAGATAGCGATGAACCATAAAATGTTAGCTGCGAACTTGCTTCAGGGACAGTGACACAGGACACCAAGCTCCTCGGCTAAGGCGCAAGGACAGGGCATGAGGATGGCTGGAGAGGACATGCCACCAGCCCCATCCAGGGAAGCAAGGAGCCTGGAGTGGAGGCTGAGAGGCTGCCAACCTTCCAAGTGGTAACCAGGACCCTGCCGTCACCAGCTGGGTAGGAGTGGCCCGAGGCAGCTGCCACAGCATCTGGGAAGCCGCTGCTCTTACAAAAAGAGGCTTGGTGGGATCTCCCAACAGACAGAATAGAGGGGTAAAAAACACACCAGACTGAGCATTAGGAACCTGGGCCTCAGTCTCCCCACCTGTATGAGGCAGGGTGCCCACCCTGACCCCGGGGGCATCCAGAAATGTGGAGGGAGCCAGTATTCCCAATGACAACAAGAGCTGTGAGGGGCCAGAAGGATCACTTTTGCCCACCCCCTTCAGCATCCCCGTCCTGGCTGTGGGTACGTGTGGAGCATCGGAAATGGGTACGTGCCTGCGATTCATCTCCAAGGTGAGCACGCAGCAAAGCTGAGGAGAGAGCCGGCAGCCAGGAGAACGGGTCAGAAAACTGCCGAGAAACGCGTATTAACTGGTGATTAACCAACACCGCACTGGGCTCCTTGCTGAGGCGGGCAGACAGCACACATCGCATGCACGCTACTCAACCGTGGGGCATCACGGCGCTCCCCGTCACATGGGTGGGGAGCCAGAGCTTCAGAAGAGCATCACACCTCATCCAGGGACGCAGCACCCACAAACAGCACAGTCTGTGGTCCCAAGTCCACACTCCTGCAGTGGGGCCGGGCCGCCCCTCACCGGGCCGGACCATCTCTCCACCTGGCAATGCATCGTAGTGGGCGGTGCCCAAAGTCAGTCTGGCAGTTGTCATTCCCCATCCTCTGGCACCACTGGGACCCCTCCGCACACCAAGGCAGGCCAGCCTGGCTGAGAAGGCAGCCCGGGAGGCTCCCTTTTCACTTGTCACCGTAAAAAGCCATCCTGTGCCAACTATACTTTGCACCTCCTTCCAGCCTACATCTTGTTCCAGAAACACAGTCAGAAACCAATGCACGGTGCAAGGGGACATTTAGAACACTCTCTACCGACAAACCTTAAACTACCTTAGGGACTGAAAAATCACACGTATGATCACGATAAATAAAAATAAATTAAAAATAAAAAGTAAATTAAAAAAAATCATTCTTCTGCATGCCTCTATGGGGATGTACTTTTAAAAATGAAAACAAGGCTCCCTTTCGCCGATTTCAGTTACTAACCTGTTCCTTACAGGAGGCTCTGGTCCGAAGGTCATATTCCAAATGGCTAGCCCTGAGAGACGGAAGCCGCAGCGGAGACCAGAAACTGGCCTGGGCAGCTCAGCGGCTGCTGTGACTGTCCCTTCAGCCTCCGTCACGCGCCCGTTCTAAGAAATCGAAAATGTCCCACCTCTGAACGCCAGCTTTCTCATACGAGGGGCCATCGCATTCCACTTTCAACAAGTGACAGAGTTAAAAGACCAAAAGCTGTTGAAATCTCAAAGTGAAATCTTTCCATCCTGCATGGCCCAACACGGCCAACTGGTTTACCCTGTGGAAATTAATACAGAGAGTGCCCCCGGGAACAACCCTTTCATGTACAGAGCAGACTTTAACAGCCAAGTAATTAAACACAGAAAGTACGGGCTTATAATTAAAATGCTGACAAACCTGAACCAGAGCGGCACAAGTAGGACGGCTATAATATTTTTACAATTCCCTTTTATACATAATGCATGATCCTTCTGCTCAAGTTTCTCTATGTTCTCTGCCTGTGAAATAATTTACATTAATAAATAATTTATTACCATAACTCCTAAAGTAATTATGGGTTTCCATGCAATTTTTTTTTTTAGCATATGAATTGTTTTGTTCTCTGTTCATTGACTTGTATTTACACGACTTTTCCTAGTGGCTCTTCTGCAATAATTGGTATTGCATTTGCCTTCTCACATATTATTCGATTTCCAGGTCTCTCCTCGCCTGAGTGGTGAGGAAAATGGAATGTGTAGTGTCCATTGTCTCTATGATACAGAACTCATTTAATGGGTGCAATTAGCCAAGGGTGGTGAGCGGAGCGTGCTCTCACCCCACTTGCCCTGCTTCACCAAAAAGGATTAAACTGACACACGTGTGCCGCTGGGTCAGCGTGAAGAAGCGTCGCGCAGGGTGAGCGATGGGTGACCTGGGAGGGGGGAGCCCCTGCCCCTCCCAGCACAGAGCGCTTCTGTCAGGTGTGGCCAAGCCCCCTTCCCTGCCCGCTAGAGATCACAGCCAGCAGCAAGCCCCGGCCCGCCTGCCAGGCCAGCTGACCGGGAGCGGCCACGGCCCTGAAGCTGCCACCTGACCAAGGCTTCCCGTGTTAAGAACACAGGAACCAGCCACGTACATGGCCCTTCCCCAGAGAAGCCGCTTGCAGAGGAAATTACCGCTCCGCACAGAAAGCGTTCTCGGGATGCTATGGGAGGGGAGAAAGGAAACCGAGAGGCAAACACTGTCTCTGCTACCAAGAGCCCTTCAGGGACCGGGCTGGGCTCCCAACCTAATAAGGAGTGCGGGCCCTGGTGCGGAGCAGGCCGGGCGGTGGCCGGGCCCCACTGTGCCCTGCGACTGCCATTCACCCCTCGTCCTGGCTTTGTTCTCTCCCCCACTCTGGGAAGGCATAAAACTGCTTCTTTCTATCAAGTTCCCGAACTTAGGGTGTGTGTGTGGGGGGGGGCAGACAACGGTGGGGAGGAGCCCATCCAGCTCACGATAACAAGTACTTAAAGAGAACACATTGTGGTGAGCCCTTGATGACAGGAGTAAGGCACTTTATCTAAGTGGGCTAGGGGAGGCTGGGCCCCTGGAAAGGGTGGCTTTTCAAGAGGAAACAAACAGGCCGCTACACTCCCCACTCCAATGCGCTTGCCTGGATTTTCTTCAGAATGCTCAGGGAACTCAAACTCGCCCTGGCCTCCAGCTAGGACCCTTGCAATGGGTGCTTGGGAGGGAAATGCCCTGAGCCACGGGGCTAACCTGTCCCCAGCAATCACGGGCGAATTCCACCAATCAGGGCCAGAACACGAGTTCTTTATCTCTGGGAGACAGATGGGGGTTGGTGATTATAGTGATGGGACATTTTGTCCTGGCTGAGTATCGCCCAGTCCTGGAAAGGCTCAAACCCCTCTTGAAAAGTCCAGCTAGACCCTCCCAGGGCTGTTAAAAAGTAGGCATGTGGAAAGTGAGACCGCATGCCTCAGATGGCGGTCCCCAGAGCTTCCACCAGCACACAGGCCTGGGAAGGCCTCTGACGGCGGCTGACGTTCCACCTCGGCAAGCGCCCAGAAAGGGGATGCGGGTGGGAGGGACTGAGCTGGTGCCCTCTGTGTGCTGCTGTCTCTTTAAATCCTACCAAGAACTGCGATCTGCAAGAGGTGGAGACTGGGGTTTAGGAAGGCAGGCTGATCTGCCCTCAGCTCTGAGGACCCTAGTCCACAGGGAATTCTGTTTCCTGCTCTCTCGGCTCCATTAGACAGAAGTCCCCTTGAGGGCAGGGGCTGACTTTCTCTCTCTCTGGGCCAAGTGCCTAACACATAGTAGATCCTCAATAAATACCTACGGAAACAACCCGCCGAAATGAACCATGGGGAATGAAAAGCATACATCAGATGGGCCAGGGTCTCCTCAAATCAAGGAGGGGCTGACCAACAGAAGAGAACAGCCGAGGAGGCAGACCATCGGGGGTCAGCAGACTCCCAATGGGCTGCTCCCCTGCTCTCTGGCCGTGCCCTGGGGCCAGTGTACATCAGGCAGGGACAGCCTTGAAACGAAGACGGGCGCCTCCACCACCAGGTATGGAGCTGAAGTCCAGGCTGGCCCGAGGAGCTGAGCGTGCCCAGGGGCCTCCCTCTGCTACCTGGCGGGACAAAGGCAGGCAATCTCACCACCACACAACCGAGCCCAGCCCGTGAAGCAGGCAGTGAGGCAAGCTTCTGAGCCACCTGGCTAAGTCGCTGAGGGTTTGTTGAAAGCCGTTAACCACCAGAGGTGCTCAATCAAGCCCCATGTGGGGACAGGCTTCAGAAGTGTGGTGGGGGGCGGGGGGCAAAGCCAAGGCCAGGTGATCTCCCTGCTTCCATGTCCTCTGGGGGGCAGCATCAAGAGGACCACCTGGGGCTCTGTGGCTTGGGACTGAGAAGCAAACCATCTTTGTTCTCCCCCAACCTGGGCCCAACTCTGCCAAGGCAGCTTGGTGAGGAGTCGCCTCACGAGGCCTTGGTGTCCCCCTATGCGAATGGGGCATCCCCAGAGGCCCCACAGCAGAGTTGCCGCAGCATCCCAGAGACTGCGTGAGGAAGGAGCCTGATGCTCACTACGACACACCCAGCAACCCCTCCGCCCTCACCACCCCATCCACCGGACAGAGTCTCAAGAAGACAAAAGAAACACTGTGTACAGAGTCAAAGGCTGAGAAAAGAGGCAGGAAGACCTGACAAAGTCTTGTGAAGACAGGCCTGGGATCGGAAGGCCTGCAGCATCACCCACCATGGGAGCTTCGTTACTGCCTTGGTGCAAACATTACAGAAACTCACGCAGCAGGGTGTCCCCATGGTGGGCGGAAGCCATAGGGAGACTGCAGAAGGAGAGATGGTGCCCGATCATCTGGAGCTCAGAAAAATCAACATAATCAATACAGTCATCTCAGCTGCCCCCTTAGGAGAAAGAGTAATTCACACCTGCATGGGTACTGGAGACCGAGACAACTCTTCTGGAAAGCATGTCAACAATATGAAGCAAGAGCCTTCAAAATGTCCCTGCCCCCTGGCCTCTCTAAGCCACTCCCGGGAACTCCTAAGCAATAACCCAGAAGGCCGACAAAACACAAAGACTTAGACACGTAGTCCCTGTTCATCACAATGGCAGA
This sequence comes from Taxidea taxus jeffersonii, assembly GCA_003697995.1. Classification (NCBI taxonomy): domain Eukaryota; kingdom Metazoa; phylum Chordata; class Mammalia; order Carnivora; family Mustelidae; genus Taxidea; species Taxidea taxus. The sequence goes on from ML108371.1 coordinate 35,473, forward strand.
CAGAACACAGCCACTCCACCCAACAAACAAGAGACAGTGAAATCGGTCAGCACCCGTTGATTCACAGTGTGTTACTACACACTCATTAAACCACACGGAGGGGCCAAGGCTACTGCGCTGGGGTAAATGGTAATAAGGACTACTAAGTGAAACCAGAAAAAAAAAAATTTTTTTATATAATTTTATACAATCATTCCTTCATTGTGGACTTGGCCATGTAAGAAATTCAAAGAACATTAAAAATACACCAAAATATTAACAGGCATTCTCACCGGGTACTGGGGCTAGGAGAGATTTTTATTTTATACTTTACACTATGGTACATCGTCCCAATGTATCAAAGTGAACATGATTACCTTAATAACCAGACAGAAGCTCTCAACATTATGGTTGGAGATGACATCTGTTAAGCCACACCCCAGGGCCCACTGGCTCCCTGAGTCCCACAGCCCGGATGCCACTCCAGCAGAGCCGGGCCCCAGACGGCTCAAGCACAGAGAAGAAGACCCCATGGCTGCTGTTTGTGCCTGTGTCCAGAAAGGGCTTCCAGCATCTCACCTGGGGGACTCAGGCCCTGGTGGAAGGACCAGAGAATGACTCTCCACAGCCACCTTGGTTACTCACCCATAATTCCACAAGAGAAAAGTGTCGGTCCTTGACTCATCTTCTTTGGCGTGTGCTGAAAACAACCAGAAAAGCTATTCACTCTTCAAGTCATAAGAAGCACGTTCGCACATGACCCTGCACTGATCCCTCGCTAAAGTCACAATTAAAGGGGTAACTGCCTTCTGGCAATGTCAGATTAAGGAAAGGAGAAAAAAGCATTCTAAGAGGCAACATCTGCCCATAATTAGACCTGGGCTCTCCGTCCAAAGTCTCCAGTGAGTTATGGAGTCCATCAAGTTAATGGCTTCAAAACACACACAAGAAAGCCCCACGACTTCTGACACTTGGGGATTTTTCCATGTGAGTGCTGGGGAGGAGGACACGGGAGGAGGTGTGACACACACGGTCACCGAGCTGGGCTGCAGAGAGGCCGCCCCACAGCACAGGCTGGGAGAAGAGGGGGCCCTTTGGTGACAGGAGGAGCCCCCAGGGCGGAGTGGAGGCCCGTCTGCCACCCAACTCCCTCCCTCCCCAGAGACACCAGGAGAAGAGCAACTCATCCTCTCCATAGAAACAGTGAGAGCGCAAGCAGGGGGCCCTGCACCGTGCAAAGCTGCTTCGCCACTACAAGGAGGCCCCCCAGGCACCCTCCCTGATCTGAAACAGAAATTCAGAGGCTATGTTTGGTCGCAGCTGAGAGCTAGGGTTTTGAACTCCTTGGCACCATATTACAATGGCTTCCCTTCCCACCATAAGCATCCCATGCCTCCCCTCAAGGCCCACACCTAGCCTCACAAAATTCTACAGCCACTGGGAGAAGGACAGGCCAGTGAGGCCTACGAGGGCCCCAAGACCAGGCACTGCTCCATGGCTACACAGTAACCTGAGCACAGAGCATTCCGGGCTCCCCTGCGCTAGTTGAGGCATGGGTCAGGTAGCCTGTTCTGACCTACCGTGAGGCGGAGATAGTGCCCACTGGGGCTCTAGGAAGAAAGGTCTGCCTCAAGTGTTCCTAAGATTCATTCCCTCCTTCCTTCCTTCATCCGCTCCCAAGTACTGGTAATTATTCCCATTCAGGCTGCACTGGGGGTTGAGCACTGATGGGGGAAGAAGCTCTCTGTCCCAGAGGAGTCAGCCTGTCCAAGAGAACTCTGACTTCTGAGAGAAGCCCCAGATACCAGAGACACGCAGGCGTCCTGTCGGAGAAGTGGGTGGGAACCCAGGCCCTGGGCCTTTCAGGCCTGGAAGGAGGAGGGCGGAGGTGACTAGGAACGCCTGGCCCTCCCAGATAAAAGGGTGGCAAGTGTCTGTCCCCAGCTCCCCGATTCAGAGACCTTTGTTCTCCCATGAACCATGTGCTCCCCCAGCCTCGTTGCTAAGGGTCCATCCTGCCCAGCCTGGGACACAGAGGTGAAGGATGCCTGCCTTGGCCCTTGGGAAGCTCACAGTTCATGGAGGACACAGTCCCACAAACCATTACACTACAGGGAGTGTGGGACCAGAGAAGAGAGGGCCCAGGCCAAGGGTGCTGGGGTGGGAGAGGTCAGTCCTGGCTTCATTTCAAGGTCCAGAAGACGCCTACAAGCAACAAGGGGCCAGGGCGGGCCTGCTCTGGTGCCTTCCTCAGCTTCAAACACTCGTTATGTTTGCAGGACAGGCTGTCCTCCTGGATTCCTCAGTGACTTGAACCATCCCATTCATAGTCATCCAGGGAAGTATCTGGAAAAAGTGAAAGACGGCTGTGTCTGCCTCCCTCCCAAATGACACGGCTATACCCAAGCCACCAAATGGAGAGTGGGTGACAATGACTTGAGAGCCTGCCTCCACGCCACACAGCTCCAAACAACCAAGCACGCGGCCCGTGGACGCCAGGCAGGCTCTGCTCCCAGAGGAACAGTGCAGACACCCAAGTCGGGCTCCGCCTAGGCCAGGGGCCTTGCCGGCCCCGACTACGGGAGCACCTCGGCACCGAGCAAACAGCCGCTGGGGAACCAGAGTCCCCGGCCCGTGCTTGGGTTGAGGGGGCAGGTGGCAAAGCGAGCCAAGGTTGGCAGCCCACAGAAACCCAAACCCAGACCGGGCCGGGGAGAGTAGAAGACAGCAAGGAGCCCGGAGCCGCCTGCTGCAGCACTGGCACGCAGACCCACCGAAGAGGGCTTGGGGTTTACAGGCAATAGGAAGCGAGCCAGGGAACCAGCCCACTGACGTGTCCTTCCACAAAGCTGGTGAGTTCCAGACAGAGGGGCAAGGTGGGGCCCTCCAGATCCAGGCCCTCCCAGCGACTGCTGACACCTGTGCGGGCACCAGAGAGGCTGGGGTCTGGGCCTACAGAGGGAAGCACTGGGCCGGGCCACAGGGGCTCCCAGGCCCTCACTCATGCATCCGTTCGCTCCACAAGGATCAAGTCCTGTTGGCTGCAGCCCGTCCCCGGGCTGGAGGACACACACTTGGAATGGGAGCGCTTCTCACTGCCCCCAAAGCCCTGCTCCGAGCCACCACCCTCCACGGAGAGACCGAACCAGCCTCCTAGCTGGTCCCGGGCCTGTGCCCTGGGCCCACCCTCCATTCTCCAGCCAGAACCCACAGAGGCCAGCTGCAGTTGCTCTTCTGCCCTCATGACGCCCCACAGCCACCACAACAGAGCCTGGCCACCCCTCTCCCCATAGCCACCCAGCCCATGGGAGCCAAGCCTGGGCACAGGAGACATGTGCAATGCTGCCACCTCAGGTCTCTCCAGGACAGGCTCCTCACCAGGCCACCTTCCCTGACCATCCCAGCCAGAGGGCACCCTCCCCACCCACACTTCCCCCTGAGTGTCCACACCACCTGCATCCGTTCCTTTGCTTCTGTGCTTATTCTCTGCCCCTGAGAACGAAGCTTCTTAAGGCTGCCATTTTGTCCCAGCACAGACTAGGCACCACACGACTATCTGGTGACCGACAGCGATGGCCACCCGTCTGCCCAAGCTTGTCTTGCTCCTGCCGCCACTCACCCAGATGCAGGGCCAATGGAAACAGACTTTCAGTGGGCAGAACTTGCCACCTCCCCAAATGGATGGGTTCGTGCCAAGTCACAACTTGGTGGAGAAGGGGAGAGAGCACCAGCTGGACAGCCGGGGAGTAAGAGGGCAGCAATCACTCGCGCTCAGATCTCACAATGTGAAGGAACAGCTTCTCCGCGTCCCCTGTTCTCAGTGAGCGCCATCCCCGCTCTCTCACCTCTCACCAAGCCCGTGAAAGTGACCTCCCGTGGCCCTCAGCACTGACTCCTGCACTGGGAGTCCTCCCTCCACATGGCACGGCTTCTCGGCGGGACTACGCCACCATCTCTGCCGACGAGAGACGGGCACGGGACGCTGGCGTGGCCCACCAGGCCCTCTTTGCTCTGGGGCTCCAAGTCCTGGACTGAGGAAGTGCGGGGACTGCTTTACCCAGCAGGGGGCCGCCAGCGGCCTCAAGCCCCTGCTTCCAAAACCCGCAGAGCTGCCCTGTCCCTGACCTTGCTGGGGCCTCGCTCGCCAGCTCTCCCAACAGCTTCCCAAGATGTCAGGCGCGGGCATACCCTGGCCGCTATCGGGTGTCTCTGAGTCCCCCCTGGGCTCCAGGCTGGCCCGAGCTAATCCATCCCCAGTACGCCCGGACTGTGACGAAATTCCTGCTGGTCTGTACGGCTCTGCACCCGGCCGTCCCAACCTTCGAACCGTCTGCATCACTGCAGGCAGGACGGGCCAGCCGGTCACCCTGCGGTGAGGCCCAGCAGGCCGTGGGGACTCCAGCCTGGAGCTCGCACGACACTCACCGTGCACACAGAAGTCGGCACCCAGGCCTCGGCTGGTGTTGGCAGGAACGAGCACAAGGAGCACAGCTCCCTTTAACATTTCTCCCACCATGGAGCGTCTGTTCTCCAGCCCACCCCAGCTGCAGGCCGGGTCTCTGGGAGATTCCTCAGATCACAAGGGAAGGTTTGGGAATCAGATCCTCCACAGGGAAAGCAAAAGCTGGAAATCAAACCGGGGCTTCAGGGGCCATCTGTCTGACTGAAGAAAGAAGGCCTGACTTAAATAAAGACACAGTTCAGTCTTCACTTAATGGGGAACTAGCTCTGACGGAAAACGGCAGAGCTCTTCTCTGGCCATCGTCGCGCTTCTCCAGAGCTTTGCTCTGCAGATTCCTGACTAAAGCCATCACGTCACTATTTCCCCACAACACCGTTAAGGGGAACCACAACGCGACAGGGCAGGCTCAGACTCATGCACTCGAGCGGAACAAGCAGAACACCCCAGCCTCCAAAAAGGAACACAGCGGGGCCATAGCAGTGGAAAGCAGAAGACAGGGCCAGGCCTGACAAGGAAAAGAGAAGCCGAGAAGGGATGAGCGGCCTTGTAGAGAGAGGCTCTCAGACACCCTGACAGGGATGGAGCAGCGGCCCGGGCTCCCTGGGCCCCCCAGGCTTCAGGGTCAGCCAAGGCCCAGCCTGCTTAGGCAAGAGGCTTCGTACTGTCCCAGACATCTGTACACCTCTGGGGTCTGACTTCAGGCCAGCCTGGGCCTGCCAGCGAGGCTGGCTGGGGCCGGTGAGCCCAGGGCCAGCTCTGGGGAGCCACAAACATGAAGACCCTCCGCCCCAGGCAGCTAGGTGCGAGGCCTGGCATGGCCACGGACTCTCCCCACTGGGCAGATCACAGCCTGGGCCTCCTGACCTGACAAGAACGAAGGGAAGGACCGGCTCCCCAACCCGGTGCTGGCTATTGTGGGAAATACCTCAAGGTTGGGGAAAGCAAGGCTGCTTACAGCCACATTCCACCCTCTCCTCCAAGACGGTCTCCAGACTTGAGAGAGAGCTGAGACACCGGCCAGGGAGAGGAGGCAGGTCTGGCCTGGGAGAACGGGCCACGGGCTGAGCGTGGGTGTGCGGGAAGGGGCTAGGGAACACTGCTCCCGAGGTCAACCGTCTGGGCTGCCTTCCAGCGGCAGCAGCTAATGTTAGAACACTAGGAGGAAGAGCCCACTCCGCAGAGGAAAGCGACCAGCGGAGAGGGGGGAAGGAGAACTGAGCACAGTCTTCACTGCTGTGCATTGTGCAAGCCAGGCCCACAGTGGGGCCAGGCGGGGCCCTCAGCCCTCTCTCTCCCCAGGGCCAGGCACTGGGAAAGGCAAAACGCTGGGCACTTGTCAGTCCTTTTTTCTGTTTTCCTACATCTCTCTTGGGAACAAGACCAGTCACTTGTCACCAGCATTTCATTTTTAGAAAAAGAACAAGAGACCTCGGAGGGCAAGGAGGGAGGGGCTACAGGCTTCCTTGCCCAGTGTGTCCAAGGTCACTGGGTGGCTCCCAGGTGACTTTCACCCATAGTTTGAGACCTTCTCTCTCGCTCCAGAGCCTCTGGGGCCTGCTTCCCTAATTCTAAAGTCGCCTATGACTCATGTTTTCTTTTTTAATCTGAAGCCCACCGCCCCTCCTTTCTGTTATCTTCTTAGCCTGATTAGAAAACAAAAGAGAAATGCTTTTCCATGTTCCTGTTGTTATCTTGATGGTATTTACACGAGGATGGCGTTGCCAGTTTAGGAAGCTGAAGCAAAGCGCCGTCCGCTTCCTCCCAGCCTTGCCGGCAGGGGAGAGAGCCTTCTAACGTGCCTTCACCCTCCCTTCCGCCTCACGGACGTCAGCACCGGACTGAGATGATCTGGGGTTGTTCTGGGCTGCTCCCTGTGCATGGCCCGACTGGAAGTCAGCCTCTGAGATGAGTTTCCCTTCCCCCGCTAGGGCTGGGAGGCCCCGCTTTGGCAGGCAGGCGCTCCAGCCCTGTCTCCTCGAAGAGCAGCTCAGCGGAACTGGGGCCCACGTGCCCCGGGACCAGCTCCACGGCTAGTCCCAGCGAGGCAGGCCCTGTGAGGGGACCAGGTTCTCTGGCAGCCGCTGAGGCCAAGGGCACAGCTGGAAGCGGGCAGGGACCCTCCCTTGGGACCTCCAGAGGGTCCTCACCCCAGAGGTCGTTCCCTTCTAGCCAACGCTCCTCCCAGTGTATTCTTTAGATCTCAGCAGGAAAGCACCCCCCCACCCGGCCCCGTACCCCACCCACACAGCAGAAAGCAGAGCGGCTCTTCCCGCACCCTCAGCTGTGAACCTGGGCAGCAGCCGGAGGAACTAAAGCAGTGAGGAGCTGGGCGGCAGGAACCCGCGTCCATTCCCTCTACAAACATTCCTGAGCATCCACCGTGCCCCAAACCCCAGTTTCAGGCCCTGGGCACTCAGCAACGAGCAAAAGAAACAAAATTCCTTGCCTTCATAAAGCTCAGGTTTCAGAGCAGTCATTCAACAAACAAGATAGAAATGTCACAACGTGACAGGCGCTGAGAGGGAAGAGAGAGAAGGAGAAGGGCAGGAAAGGAAAGCGTGGGGCGGGGGTTGGAGCAGAGTTCAATTTTAGGCTGAGTGAACAAAGAAGAAAGAGATGGAGGGAAGGAGTCCTGCCGAGGGGGAGCAGTCCAGGCCACAGAAGTGCAAAGGCCCTGAGGCAGGCTTGTGCTTGACACGTTGAACAAGTGTGGCTTGAGCAGAGTGAAGGGAGCAGGGTGAGAGCAGAGAATGAGTAGCATGGTCACAGAGAGCCACAGTACACGGGCCTTGGGCCTCCTGGTAAGGGCTTTGGCGTTTGCTAGGCTGGAGATGGGAAGCCAGCAGAAGGCCGGAGCCAAGGAGAAACGCACCTGCCTTGAGGTCCCTCTGGCTGCTTGCCGGCAGAGAACAGGCAAAGCAGCCAGCAGCAGGAGACCAGTTACAACACATTCCCAGACAAGAGAGGGCAGCAGGTGGGACCAGAGTGGCAGCAGTGAGGATGGCGAGAGGGAATCAAATATATTTACAGATATATATTCACTGCAAACTGGAAATGAAGCCATGATGGGCAGAGATCTGACCCATCTTTGCTTGTGGAATTCTGCGAGCCCAGTGCCTGGCACATGCACAGTGGTACATAAAGGCCTCAGGTCTCAATGGCTTTCTCGCCCTCCTACAAGGGTTGGAGATCCAGCCTGGCCTGTCTGCTCTCGGCCTGACTGCTGCTGTGAGCCTGGGGAGGGAGCCCACAAGGGTGCTAGGGTGGGCTCTCAGGAGGGGCTCACTAGGAGGGGTGCCAGGCAACACGGCAGAGTCCTGGGGAATTAGCTGTCTGCAAAACTCCTCCTCAGGTTTATTTTTGTCAGAGTGGGACCTCTTCCCGCCCCCTCTGCAAGGGAGCAGCCCCACTCACTTCCGAGGAATGAGGGCTGGAAGGTTAAGGGACTACCCTCTTCTCAGTCTGAGAAGGCCAGTCTGCCTCTCTGGCCCACCCCATCAGGCCACTTGGTCATAGGACAACTTTGGGAGAAGGCAGTGAAGGGCAGCTGTTGCCAAGGCCCACCACCTTGGCCGCTGGTCCGCTCCTTCTTTCTCCCTCGTCTCCCACCCTTGACATTCCTGAGGCAGCCGCTCTAGCTCTGCACCAGCCTTCCGAAGGACGGCCTAATCTCGCCCCCACTCCGGCACCACCTCCCTTCGGGGAAACTGCCTCCCCTTACCTGGTGGAGGCCAGAAGAAATGTCAGTCTGAGCCCGGCAGGGTGGCAGAACCCCGCTTGGTATTCTTCACCAGGGTGCCGGCCTTCCCTCCTCACGCGCCAGGGGCCCTCTGCCAGCTACTTCTTGCAAGCACGCCGTCGGACTCTGGGTCACCTCAGCCCACTGCCCCAGCCTGCCACATTTCCCAGGGCTCTGCCCTGGGCACTCTGGACTCAGTCTGCTAAGCCCGCACGTGCAGTCCACAGCCCCACCTGGACATCAGGCCTCAAAAGAGGTCATCAGGGAAATGAGGCCCAGTAGGTCCTTACCAGCTCAGGGTTCAAGGTCCTGCACGCTATGGCGTCAGCTCCCTGGTTGTCGAGGCTTTTACTTAGGATCATCACCATGGTAAGGACCTCAGGCGCTGGGCTCCATCCCAGGGCGGCCACGAGCCATCTTCAGTTGGGCGGACTTGGGCACAGGTGGCCTGCTGGGCACCTCCCAGGGCTGAGGTGACCTGGCATCAGCAGGAGCAGTTCCCGATCGGCTGCTCACGCTTGGGGAAGGGCTCTTCCAGGAAACGGCCGCGTGCGCTTAGCTCCCTGAGAAGACAAACAGAAAAAGGCAAGAGATTCAGGACTTGGGAAGACCGGGTCCCCGAGAGACCCGGCCGTGCACCCCCATGCTGGGGCCCCGCTCGGAAACGGAACTGCCTCTCTGCTGAAGGAGAGGCATATGGCTGCGAAGGCCAGGATCCCCTTCTCAGGATGCCCCATGCTGGCCTCTGGGCACCCCTAAAGCCCACGCTCTAGTGGGTACAGCAGTGGGTCTCCATTCAGCCGCATGGCACCTTTAAGACCTAGCTCAGGGTCTGGGTTGGTCACAATCTGCTGTCCCCAGAGTGTACTCAAGTCACATGGCATCTTATACCAGCTGGCGTAACAGAGAGCTTCAGTACATGCCCGAGGCTGAGGGTTAGACAGGCACCAACCCCACGGTCAAAACTGAAGGGACCAGCCCTCAGGCGGCCTCAGGCAGCAAGGTGGCTGCTGTCCTCCACGGAATTATGAACAGGAGCTACCGGAAGAGTCGGGGGGGGGGGTCCATTTAAAGGCACGTATTTCCCACTGCTGGAAGCGCCACGTTTCAAAAAAACACACTTGCAAGGCCCCCCGTGTTGCCTCCTTCCGCAGACTGAGCCGAAGCAAGTCACAGCCTTCGCAGGGCCTGCCCATGCCACCCAGAGCTGCCAGCAGTGACAGGACCCCTCGTGGCGCCATTCTGCACAGCCCACTCTCGCCTCCTCCCACGTCACCCCCCAAGCAAATGCTGAGAGAGCCGGGCCTTAGCTCAGGCTCAAGCACTCGCTCCCTACACGCTACTTTCTCTGATCCTATTTCCCCAGCCCACCCCTCTGTGGTCACACCTTCAGAGAAAGACACACGGATGCAAGGAACCTGAAGATCACTGTCACAAAGTGAAAAATAATGACGAAAAATGCAGAAAAGGGCAGTTCCTGATCTGTAATTAGAAACAAACTGCTCAGTGCAGGAAAATGTTTCAGAATCTGCTGCTCTGTGTAAAAATTAATTGCACCCTGGTATTTACTTGCTGTCCAGATTGTAAATCATATTTTCCTGTTTACTTCGATTAGACTTTGCAGTGGGTGTTATTGGAATTGCTCAATTACGGGCCAGCTGGCAAGCACAGGAAAATTACCTTCTACTGTTCTTCGAAAACAAGGTTCATCCAAAGTGCAAGAGCAGGGAAGGGGAGGGGGTGAAAAATCAATACATTTTCCAAGGATGGGTTGTTCAGGAAGAGACTTGGTGGCGTGCAGGCTCCCAGGTCACACTGGAGTTTCAACACCACCTCAGTCTAGAAGCAACACATTCTGACCGAGAGTGAGCTGCTCAAGGAAAGAATGTCAGACCACTCCTCCCAGCTCAGGCCAGAAAGCCGAGCCAGAAATGCCCGCCAGCCCCCTGGACGCTTGGCTGGGGAGCAGGGTAGGGGGGTGCTATGGACTCTCCCTTCAAAGGGACCCTTTGTGCCGCTTCAGGGGCGGAGGCAAGGCCTACTGGCAGCCATCTTCTTTCTGGGTGCAGCCTCATTTGGTTCTGGGGCAGCCAGTCCCAGGGGGGGACCTGCCCTTCCCATCCCCACCCTCCATTTCCTTCTTCCCTAACAAGGCAAGATGGCTTGGTGGTTACAAGCTCAGGTCCTGAGTCAAAGACACCTGGGTTGGAATCCCAGCTCTTGAAATGCATTGTCTGATGACTTTTACCAAGTTACTTACTGTGAGCCTGTTTCTCTCTCCGTAACATGGGGACCACAGCGCCCGCCTCACAAGAGTCCTATATCGTCTGAAAACAGAACTCAAGCCCTTTGCTCAGGGAGAAGCCCTAGCTCATTTGAGGAAGCGCTCGATAAACAGTAGCTACTGTCCCCACTTTCATCGGGGAGACTGTAGGTCCCCATCCGTTCTCAGCAGCCGATGCCCAAGCATCTCGCTGTCCTCTTGGATTTTTTTTTTAAAGAGAAATTTCATCAAAAAATTTTAAGGCTAAATTCCACCAGGATGGAACTGGCCATCTTACAGCCCATCCCTCTGGTGAAACAGTAGGTGGCCAGTAAGAATGACACTGTGGGAGTCCGTCGCCATGGAAACACGTAAGGCCATGGGGAGGCAGCCCATTGGCACCAGACACAAAGCCAGCCAGAGGGAGCAGCGTGGGCGGCCCCGCTCTTGCAGCTCCGCCCCTCTGAGAGCCCAGGACTCAGGGCGGCAGCACGAGGGGTGGATTCCGGAGCACCCGTAGGCTCCTGGAAACGGGCGGTCAGCAAACATGGCAGGTGCCAAACAGAGATTGGAGTTCTAGCACATGCCTGTCCCCAGGGGTCATGCGGAATTCTGCGGATGTAGGCACGAATCCGATGAAGGCAGGCAGGGCGAGGGGGCACCGCAGCTGAGTTGTAAAGAGGACCCCCTGCACGGGGACGACAACACACAGCACAACCTATAGGAGCCCAGGAGTGGGGACAACCAAGATGCCACCAAGAGGGGGCTGTTCCCACGCAGCACGGCGGAACCACGTAAAGGGACATCACGCACAAACACACAACACAACGGCAACAAGGCAACTCTGACAGGACAGAAAGAAACCCTCTCCAAGACACGCTGCTAGATGAGTACAGCAGGAGGACAGTGCAGTCCCGAAAGTGCGGCCGCCTTACGGAAGCACCTGCCGTTCTGGAGTAGAAGACAGACTGCGCAGCTTTGCGGGCTGCTTGAATACCCCACCCAGGACCAACACCTTTTCGGTGAAAAAGAAAATAGGCAAGATTTCAACATGCAGGAGAGGCACATGAGCAGAGGGAAGGCTGCGAGCAAAGCATGGGGCCCTGCCCCGTACACGCAGCATGGGACCCAGGGAGCACCCCAGTGGCAGGAGCAGAGGGTGTGTGGCCACGGGGCAGCACGGGGACAAGATGCTGGGAAGACAGATTCAAACCAGACCAACAGCTCGCAATGCCGACTGAGTGCAGACTTTACCACGTGGTCACAGGCAGCTCCCCGAGGGGCTGGGCTACTTCAATCTGTCGAGGAAGAGTGATTCTGGGGGGTCCTTTTTGCAATGCCCAGCCCAGCGTCCTGAACACAGTATGAGCCCAATACACGTTTTGGAATGAGGCTAAATCACAGCAACATCTGAAATGACCCAGGCACATTCTCAGACCTTGTGAGGCAAATCCAGACCAGCAGAGCCTGGCACAATCTGGAATTCCCTGGGATTCCTCTGATCCATGGCACGGGCCTGGCCAAGTTCACTAAAGAATGCCAATGTCCGTCCAGAGACTCAGAGTGGAGTCTGAGGATGGGGGCAGGGACGGCTCGGGGAAAAGTGGGAGTGAAGCTGGGGTGGGGCCGAGAGTGAGGGGACAGTGGTTCCACCTTTGAAGGGGCAACTGGGAGCATGGCTCTGGCCCAGGTAGAAGGAGGCGCCCCAGAGCCACAGGTGGCATGATGAAGGCCTCCTGGAGGCCACCTCTGGGGCACAGACCGCACTCTGGCCTGGTGACTGACGGTGACTTTCCTGATGGCTTGAGCCAGCCATGCCTCAGGGCTGCCCCTCCCCCTCCCGTGAAACAAAGGAAATGGAAGGGAAGCAGCCCCCTTCTGCAAGGGCTTCAGAAAGGCCGCACGCATTTTTAGACTTGCCTCACTTTAGCCATCTGTGTGACAAACGCATCTGGGGACAGGACCTAGAGCAAATTTAGGGACCCATGGTGAAGTGCATCTTTGAATGGGCTGTGCCTTCTGCCGGCAACAAATCGCTAGAAGAGTGGCCAGGGTGGCCGAATCCTGGGGGGCTGGGGGGGCACCAAGGCTTTAGCTGTCCCACAAAGGGAACCGAACCGTCCCAGGGTTGCTTTTGGCTTGCGGACTCTATGCCTACATGCCCAGAGTTTGAAGGATGAACACTTAAACATGCGGGAACCTCACCAGAGCCCCTTTGCCACACCCAGTTAGTGTCAGGAAGAGGGCCTGGAGGCTGGAGTGTGTGGGCTCCGGGGCTGCAGTGAGACGGCTGAGTGATCTCCCTCGGCCCAGGTTCCCAGGCCTTCCAGCCTCCCGAAGGGTAAGTGAGGAGACACAGCTGTGCCTCCACCACCTCCAACGCACAGGAAGGCAGAGACAAATGGAGCCTCCCCAGTGGATATGGTGACGCCCCAGACGCAAGGAACACCAAACACTGTCAATCTGAGGGGATTCCACGGGAGAGACAGAATCCGGGGAGAAACTGCATTTTGTTTTCACCATTTTCCTAATATCTCCTTGGTCTGTATTTGCGGAACTAAGTGTGACACAGAGTCTACCTTTCCGCAGAGGGTGAATGAAATAAGAGCCATGGCAGCTGTGCTGGATTCTCCACTTAGTGCATCCGGAGTTCCTGTGCGCGGGCCCTATTGCTATTCCATCCTACAGAGCAGCAAACTGAGGCACAGGCCCTAGGTCACCCAGCTGTGACGGACAGCACAAGGACTCGGGCCACATCTGTGAGCTCCAAAACCTCTCTCTTGACCCCTGACTCTTCTACTCTAGGATCTGTGCGTTTCATCGTAATGACCCTTCAAGTATTTGATTTCTCAAACTGACCCAGTGTGGAAGCGGAGACACGAGGTTTGTAGCAGTCCTCCTCCCCAGGGCTGATCCTGAGGTATGCCAGGCCGAGCGCCAACCTTCCAGAACCTATTGCCGAGACACAGCACTAGGGTTCCACGGCTGGCAAGGCTGCGGGGAAGCAAGATGGCGTCATTGCCGTCTCTCCTAACCACATGGATGGGCAGCTAGGCCAGGCGCCAGGCGGAAGGTGAAGTGCTCCCCGTGAACACTGGGGTGCCTCCAGCCCCCTGGGAGAGTCGTGCTGGTTTCCTGCTACACCAGCTGGAACCCACGTCCACCTGCTGCCTCTCTTCAGGCCTCTGCCTCCAGCGGTGCCTCCACCACAACCACCCTGCCCTCCTGTCCAAGTCCACTCCTAGGGGGCCCACGGGGGGCCGCCCATCCACATGCAGAGTCTGGGTGTAAGCCTGTCTCAATCATCCTCTGGTCTCTTCGTGGAGCCTGCCACAGCAGGAACCTGACATCCGGGTCTGTCGGCGGAGTCAGGTGAACAGGGGTAGAGCAGTGGATCCCTGTCCGGAAGCCACACGGCCCCCCAGCTCAGTCCCAGAGGAGCGGCAGAACCCTGGGGGAGCTACATGATTCTGCTAAGCTCCCTTTCACCCTCTGTCATCTGTAAGACATGATCCTTGTTCTGCCCCCCTCATGTGGAAGGTTAAGGAGGTAAGACTCTGCAGGGTGGGGGCTCTTCAAGAAAGTCCCTACAGGCATGAAGTCCTCAGGCGTGCACCATGCCAAGCAGAGTGCAGGCCTTTATGAACTGCGTGTGGCTAACATAGACCATGTCTTCTCAGCCACAGCGTGAGCTGCTGGGGGCAGGAAACAGGCTTGTGAATCCGCCCAGCACCTTACTCCAAGGATGGGGCTGCTGGACGTTTGAGTCTGTCACTGATTTTCGTGTTCACTCGGGGCTCCCAGTTGCACGTGCCAGGGGGGCGGGGGGGCGGGGGTGAGGAAACTAGGCTTCAAGAGACAAAATGACCTAAAGTCTCACAGCTGGCATGTGCTCGCGTCTGACTCTTGGGGGAGAAGAGGTCAACCTCCTGCTCAACCCAACCCTCACTCCCCACCCCAAAGTGAGGTGTCCCCTTGGAGGTGTTTTCTTTGTAACTGAGATGAACATACCTTCCCTGGCCTAGTCCTTCAGGTGACCGAAGGCCACCAAAGGTCCACATCTGGAGAAGGACCGGCAGTGACATCACATGCCTAGCAAGGAACCCACCCACACCCTCCGCTGAACAAAGTCTCACAAGCCCCCTTATGAGACTATCTTACTGGAGGGAAAAAAGAAACCAGTAAAATGAGCCACTGAACCACATCAGGCCTCTGTTCTCTGGGACTTTACACAGTCACTCTCAGTGTTGTAGGGATTTCCTGGGGTTTAAGCAAATAGCATTTCGAGAGGAGGGGAGGGGTGACATTATTCAGGGACATGAGAGTGCCGAGACCTAGAGCCAAAACAAATCTGAACATGGGAACGAGACAGCCGGTGTCGCTTCTTGAAACCAAAGCCAGCTGCATGCATGACTTGTCAGGAGCTCGTTTATCAATGAGAAGCACCCGACAGACAAGTTTCCGATGAGCACTCAAGTAATTCTCACTACGGTTCATGTCATTTTAACCCACCAACCACCACGAGAGACGAGATGCTGTGGAATAGAACTTGCTGAGCAAACTCAAAAGGAAGGAAATGAAGGACAAGGGAGGGAAGGGAAGAGAACCAGGACTTACGGAGCACAGAGCCAGACACCAGCTTCGCCTCCAAACCAGGGCGAGGGAGAGAAGGGCAGAGAGCAGAGGATGGTGAGACACAGCAAGGGCCCCAAAGATAATCTGAAATGTTAAGCCACTTAGCCTAAGACGACCATGACCCGTTCTTCAGTCAGACCTATTTACAAGCATAATGAATTTAATCAAACCATGAGGAAAAACCAAAAGAGGTAAGGAGTTAAAGAAAAAAAAAATTTTTTTTAAAGTAAAATCCAAAGTAGAGAAGCCCAAACCAGAGGCAGTGTGGTCCGGGTAGAGCCAGCAAGGCTCCGGAAACGTGGGCTCTGGCGCTGGCCCTGCTCCCCAGCAGCTCTGCCTGTTGGCCAAGCCACTCTCCATCTCTGGGCCTCCTCCTGTCAAATGGGGGCCTGGGCCAGAGGAGCTCCATTTCTGACGAGTGAGCGTCTATGTGCAGCCACCTCCCAGGTCACTGTGCTGCTCTGAGGCTCAATTTCCTCTCCTGTGACATGCAAATAGGAACTCTAAGTGTGCACAGAGTCTCAACCATGGGTCCGAGGGTGTGTGAGCTGTAACAGAGGATGGCCAAGAGCTGACAGCACCCATCCTGGAGCATTTGCTGGCACGGGCTGTGTGCAAGCCAGCCTTCCCGATCCTGCTCCAACCTGGCCTGTCGTGCTCCAGGCCTCAGGAAACTGGACAACAGCAAAGGCCTACTCCTTCCCCACTGCCATCAGAAGCCTCAGCAGGGCCCTCCCACACCGCAAAGTGGGAAGCTGGGGGCCGTTCTGCTCTGCTGGCGATCTCCGGGTCACGCACAGCTGGGGGAGGTGGCGTTACAGAACCAGCCCCTCTCTTACGTATCAATGGAGAGAGACAGGGTGTTGTGCACGTTCATTTTCCAGGCTCGGTCCTGAAGCGCACAGGGGCATCTCAGTGTCTTTCAGTGACACTCACCGCATTCTGAATTAGAAATTTCTTGAGGCCCAGGAAGTTAGTCATTCACCAGCTTTCACACCTTCATCTCCCAACCCTGCGGCAAGAATATCCTCTTCCTAAAATGTTTCTGGACTTTCAGGGGCCATAGACCGCTACATTCACACGCTCCTGTAAGACGAGCCACCCCCAGCCCAGGCAGCATGCGTGGCTTTCATGCTAGCGTGGCTCCAGAAGCTCCACGGGCAGGACGAAGCACTCCCGCTCAGACCGTGGCCGTGGCCCAGTGAGACTCCCACAGAACTGCCAGGTCACCCCGCAGGGGGGTCCTAATCACTCAGCAGCTGGCACTCGGGACACAGCTGGGAGAGCAGCGATCTCTTTATCTCCGGGGCCCTGGGGCCCCAAACACTATCATAACAAGTATCACGGTGAAACCCGGGAGGTGACGCAGGAGGGACAAAAAGGCTCTAGGAGATGGGGAGGGACACAAGCACCGCTCGGTTTCCCATCTGCCGCCCACTCGCAGATCACAGCCTCAACTCATCTTCCTACGGGACGTCACCCTCCTGATCCGACTGAGTCGTATCAACCAACCCGGTTTCCCGGGTCGAGTACACAGATCAATCAGACAGGCAACCATCTTACACCAAGCCTTCCACCGCCCCCAACCCCTTCCATACAGTAAGCACTACCGTGCGCTCAGGACCAGCATCGTCCGCCAAAACCAAACTCGAGAGACTTAGCTGCCAGACCGATCTGTTACAACGAACCACAGGTACGCCTGGGCTCCACCGCACCTCTCGGGTCAAACCCCCGAAGTCATCTCTCTGCTACCTCCCGGGTGGGAGTTCCGAAGGGTGGGACGGACCCAACTAAGCTCACTCTGGCCGTGGGGCACTCTGCAGAAAGGCCTGACAGGGAAAGAGACTCCCTCCTGTAAGAAGGGCTTCGCTGAGGCCCTGATGCAAAGCAAAGCCCAGGCATCCCCCCTCAAGTTGGAACTGACTGTGGAACGAATACGAGCAGCTTGGGGAGTAGCTGCTTACTGGGTCCTGAGCCCCTTTTTGATTTTTTTGGCAGGATGTGGGTGCAGGAGCAAGGTGAGGTGCCTTGGAGGCCTGCTGAGCCATGCTAGAGCCTTCCACCTGCACTGTGACGGCTCTGAGACTCCCAAGGGTCTTTGGGAGAGTTGACCCGATTCCCAAAGGTGAGCACACCATCCTCCTCTTCAGAAATGGCCCTGGAAGAAACAGGTTCGCTCCACTGTCCGTCCATGAAATGCATGAAAAACCGCCAAATGCACCAGCTGCTGCCGTGCTTGTCTAATTGTCACTGTCCCCTGCCCGGAGTCACTAGAACCCGGTGTGGGCGCCGGCCTGCCCTGCACTGTGGAAGCCCATTTCAGTAAGTCAGCCTCGGAACTCTAGAGCCAGACCTTGGGGCGCCTCCCAAAGCCAGCACGCAGTGGCTTTGGGCTCACGGGGAAGGGTCCAGCCCCACTGAGAGCCTCACCTCCAGGAGTTAACCAATGCGCAAGAGTGACAGCTCCACACAACCCAGCAGCGCCCTTGACCAGGGGGAAGACAAGGCGAGGTGAGCAGGGATTAGCAACATCCTAAGAGTCGGAAATAACTCTGTTTCCTAAAGGAAACAAAGCTGTCAGACTACATTAGGGGATGGGAGCAGAGCGGGTGCAACTTAACAGGTATGGGTCAGAGGCTGGCACCTGGGCGCCAAACCAGTTTCGGGTGCCCTCAATGACAAGCTAACAGCAGGCTATCACCCCTGAAAAGCCCAGTGAGATCCGAGTTGTGTTCGCCATCCCACAGGCCCTCACTGAATGCTTATACCGCAGAGGTGATGGGAGGGGCTGGAGCCAGAGGCCATCCTCCCAAGGAAGTGGAAACTACTAACAACTGATACATGAGTCAAATAAAAAGCAAAATGAAATATACTAAGAAGCAGAGCACATTTTAAAAAACAAGGAACACAATAACACAATCAGACTTTCTCAAGTTCAGAAACTGGCATCACAACTTTATGGGTTAAGTACAAAGCTATCCTGGGGCCTCTCTCCCCCCTACCCCCCACTCCCGCACCCTGGCCAGTTCTCTGCCTGGGCAGATGCTTGCTCACTTCAATTATTAATAAGCCAACGAAACATTTACTAGAGCTGTGATAGCCACGAAGCATAAAGCCTGGCCAGTGCCGGCAAGTGTCTTCCACGTC
The DNA here is from genome assembly GCA_003697995.1 of Taxidea taxus jeffersonii. Classification (NCBI taxonomy): domain Eukaryota; kingdom Metazoa; phylum Chordata; class Mammalia; order Carnivora; family Mustelidae; genus Taxidea; species Taxidea taxus. The sequence goes on from ML108371.1 coordinate 53,698, forward strand.
CACGAGACCCCGCAGACGCGGCTGCCAAAGCCACTCTGCGGGCTGTCTCCTGGCCCCTGATCTGGCCTCGCCTGGCCACTGTGGGTGGCAGGAGGGTCTGAGTCTGGCACAGATGCTCAAGAAGCACTTTCTCTGAGTGCTGCTGACCACAGCCCAGCGCAACCACACTTCCTGAGCCCAGGTGAATCCCACCCACATCACAGTGGGCATCATTGATAGGCAGCAAAGGAATAAGAGAGTTTCTCTCCAAAACTCTCAGTAGAACCCAATTTAAAATTCACTTGCCTTCCACAAAGAGGAAGGAGTCAACCTCCAGAGAGATGAACCCAACACATACTATGCACAAAGTCCCCATGCCCCTGTACCTATCACCCTTGTGCTCCAAGAGCCTACGGTACCAAATTAATCTGCCCTCCAGAGCCTGCTCGTGGGCAGAAAAACATGTGTGTCTGCTGCAGCCCATATGGGAAGCAACCTAACAGCCCAGCAGTAGGGGCAGGGTACACAAATGCAAAAACACTGTGCAACAGAGCAACAGACAAAAAGCAGCTTTTTGAAAGGTCGAGAGCACTCAACACGTAGTATTAGGAAATCATCTTCCAGTCTAGTTGTAACAAAGACCAGAACAGTGGACATCATTAGCTCCCATCTGGGTGAAACTAAATGATTCTAATGATCTAGAAGTCTCTGGAAGGATATGAAAAAAACTTAACATCAGTGGTCTTTAAGGAGGGAAAGCAGGTAGCTGGGAAGAGAAGTGAAAGGAGACTCCTCAAAGAACACCATTTTGCTCATTTTGAATCTAGAACCACATGCAGGATGCATGTGCAAAACATAGATAATTTTTTTAAAAAATTTAAACTATATAGGGGTGCCTGGGTGGCTCAGCGGGTTAAGCCTCTGCCTTCAGCTCAAGTCATGATCTCAGCGTCCTAGGATTGAGCCCTGCACCGGGCTCCCTGCTTGGTGGGGAGCCTGCTTCCCTTTCTTTCTCTCTGCCTGCCTCTCTGCCTCCTTATGATCTCTCTCTGTCAAATAAATAAATAAAATCTTTTTTAAAAAAATCTAAACTACATATACATATATCGATATATGCTCACACATGCAGGGTACAGCTGTGGGAGGATAAGCGAGAAAAGGCCACCCGGGAGGGGGAGGAGATAACATGGCTGGGAAACAGGGACGGGGAGAGTTACTTGTCAGTGATGAATTTGTAACATACGCATATATTGCCTGTTCTTAAAAAGTCAACACACACACACACACAATGCTTGTAATTCCCTGAAATACACTATGCTACTGCACACATCCAGACTTTGGCCATGCTGGTCTCTCTGACTACAACCAGCTCCTTGCTCCTCCCACGCCCCCCTCAGCCTCCATCCAGGAGAACCATTCTCACCTCTTAGACTCCACCCAGCTGCCACTTCCTCCAGGAAGGCCTTGTTCACTGGGCACAGCTTGAACCATAGGCGCATGAAATGAAATGGTGCTGTGTGAGCTTCTGGAGGGCACAAGCCCAGCCAGAGTCCTGAGTCCCCAGCACCTGCCACCAAGAGCTATTCGGGAAATGTTTGTTGAACGAAAAAATACATTCACCATGCTAAGTCAAGCCTCAACTTTCCCAGTGCCAAAAGCTGTTGAAACCTCTCCTGCTTGCGGGGTTTCCCACAGCTTTCACAATTGTGTTGTTAACACTAACTCCAAGCATGACACATCTGGGTCTGCAGAGGGGCTGCACTCAAAGCGGCATGGATTCCCAGCAGCAGAGCACCAGCAGAGTCCGCAGCCCGCACAAAATCCCTCCCCTGGGACGCCTGGGTGGCTCAGTTGGTTAAGCGGCTGCCTTCCGCTCAGGTCATGATCCCAGCGTCCTGGGATCGAGTCCCACATCGGGCTCCTTGCTCAGCAGGGAGCCTGCTTCTCCCTCTGCCTCTGCCTGTGCTCGCTCTCGCTCTCTCTCTCTCTGACAATAAAAAAAAAAAAAGAAAATCCCTCCCCTGACAGCGCCCGCACCTCCTGGGAACCTGCGAACACTGGTCAGAGCCTACATGCAGATGCAGCCCTTCTCAAAGAGGATCCTCAGAAACGCTGGCCCCAGGCCCTTGGCTAGGCTTTGTCCTCCACGTTCTGCTTTTAGGAGCCAGAGCTGGCCCCCCTCGGGGCTCGCTGGGAGCCAGAGCTTCTGGGGGCAGCCCCATGGGCTGGTGTCTCCTCCGAACAAGGAGGCCGCAGGTCCTGGGAGCCTGCGCGGTGAGCAGCAGAGGGACAGGGGCACGATCGTCCGAGAGAAGCTGAACGTGTGTGTGACGCCCTGCTCCTGAACACACCAGGTACCTCCCAGAGAACATTAGTTTAACAGGCAAATCCCCCGCGCATCCCGTGCTGGGCCTCTTCCGCCAGATTTCCTCCCAGTGTCAGAGTCCCGTCCCAAGTCCAACGATCCCCGGATGAGCTGTGCCAGGCACTGAGGGCGGAAGACGGAGGGACCCGAGTTCGCACCACCTGCCAGGTGTTCCAACACCTGTACCACAAGGCACAGTAAGTGCCAGAACACGGCGAATGCCACGGGACAGAGGAGTGGGCTGTGATCCCACGTGGGGAGGTAATTCTGGGCAGATGTCCCACAGGAGGTGGCCTGAGTGCCGGGCCTTCACGGATGGGTAGGAGTTCAACACCCAAAGACAGAGTGAGGGCACCCCAGGAGGAAGCCAGCAGGCTGGAGAGCTGGGAGATTAGGGCCCCTTCCCAGCTTCCGGTGGAAGGAGCCCCTCGCTGCCTAATTGGGCACGTGTCCCACTGATGCCACTGCCCATCCTAAGGCCCAGGGGCGTGGGGGGCTCTGCCGCTGAGGGTGGCCTCGGGCCACCACCCACCTCTCTATCCCCTGCCCAGCTCTGACGCCTCACTCTCCGGGGTCTACCCTACCACACCGGGCCTGCTCTCCCGTTTGCTGGCGAGAACACCAGGCACAGGAGTGGAGCCACAAGGGACACCGGCCGGAGCTTTAGTCAGCTGAACACAGTCAGGGGTCCAGGAGGTCTTGACAGGGTATCCCAAACCTCCCCCTTCCGTAAAACGACAACATAAAGATGCAAAGCCGCAGAACAGTTATTTCCATCTGCCCGTGAACCAGCAGCCCCCGTGCCGCCCCACGCGGCTAACCCGGCATGCCAACACACAATGCGAGAATTGTGCTCTCTCTGCGGAAGGGGGAGTGGCCATGCACAAGCCCATATGACAATGTCACCATCGTCTCGGACCCCCAAGTTACAAGTATGTGCTCAAAGCATGTGTGGAGCACGCGCTCACCACGTGTTTACGCGGCTATGAAAAGCACAAAAGCCCAAGGGCCGATGTGCTTCAGCTGCAGGGGCCTGGCCTGGGGACAGCAGAGGACCGGGGCGGCGAGAAAGGACTCAGAAAAACACCACAGAAACGCTGCATTCAAAGCCATGACTGCTTTATTGTCCCCGAGTTTTTAAACAGCAGGAGTGGAAGGGGGACGCTCCTCCACAGAACAGAGGGGCAGGGAAAACCGCAAAGCTTGGCAGAACCGGTAAGCCATGCCCCCTCCCAGCTGGTCCAGCTCAAGCTAAAGACATGCACCGAGCGGTGGTCTCAGACTCACTCTGGACAACGGGAACCAAAAATGAGATGAAATCAATCTCTGCCGGCCGTCAACAACTAGGCAACTCAAGTCTGTCCAACCAGGGGCTGCTCTGTATGGATGCAGGCACCTTAGCTCCTGCTCTGGGCCTCGGTTTCCCCAGTTGTAGCAAGTTCTCTTTCCCTTCGGGCAGCCTAAGCTGGCTCCTCTGTTGTCAGGTAAGAGAAAGGAGGGATGAGAGCAGCTGCTTCTGGACGCTGTCGGTGTCCCTCCACCCCCCGCCCAGCTCCCACCAGTACACCGGGGATGCTGATCTCAGGGCACCTGAGCGAAAGGCACCTTGGCCGGGAACTGGCTCCTGGGAAGTCTGGGGAAGCATCTGGAAGCACAAGCATCAGGAGGGACACAAGCTGCCCCAGATGCTGACGGAGTCTCTGTGCTGGTTATTAGCTCAACCCGGCGGGGGCCCTGCTTCAGTGAGAACAGGGAAGACAAAACTAAGAAACCAAAGTTCAAAACCCAGGCTGACCAGTATTGCCCTCCTTTGGCGTTAAGGGTCCAGACAAGGAAGGGAGGGACAGCAGGGGTGGACAGTGGGTGGCCTGTAGAGGAAGATTCGCCTACAGGTAGGAAATCGATGTCTAACTACGAGAATGGAAGTCTGAAGGCAAACGGCCTCTGTGAAAATGGGGGTGCCTCAGTCTGCTCAGGCTATAATCAGAGCACTGGGAACTGCACGGCCTACCAACAACTGGCATTTCTTTCTCATAGTTCTGGAAACTGGCAAGTCCAAGACCACGGGGCCAGCAGATTCAGCATCAGATGAGAGCCGTCTTCTCACTGTGTCCTCACGTAGCGGAAGGGATGAAGGCTCTCTGGGGACTCTTCTAATGGGCACAAACTAAGCCCATTCCTGAGGACTCCCCTGTCATGACCTAGCCACCCCCTAGAGGCCCCAGCTCCTGACACCATCACCTTGATTTCAACATACAAACTGGGGCTAGGGGTAGGGGGAATACACTTGTCCATAACAACTGGAAATGAAACCTCTTTGGGCATCGAGGGTCAAGTGTCCCAGAAAATAAGATGCAAAATTGTGTAAGTGCGTACCTCCGCACAGTGCGAAAATACAAAGGAAGATAAGACTCATAAGTTGCCAAGGGCAGGCATTCAAGTCGCTAGCTGGGACCTGTGCAGGCTGCCCCACACCCTTGCTGAGGTAAACACTAGAGCGTATGACACCCTCTTCAACAATGTGGTTTCAGCACAGTGCTTCTCAAAGTGTGGTCCCCGGACCAGAAGCAGCCGCCTCACCGGGGAATTTGTCAGAAATGAAGTTTCAGTCCCCACCCCAGCTGACTGATTCAAAAACTCTCTGAGAGGTCATGATCCCAGGGTCCTGGGATCGAGCCCCGCATCGGGCTCTTTGCTCTGCATGGGGCCTGCTTCCTCCTCTCTCTCTGCCTGCCTCTCTACTTGTGATCTCTGTCAAATAAATTTTTTTTAAAAATCTTTAAAAAAAAAACTCTCTGAGAGTGGGGTCCGGCCATCAGTGTGGTAACAAGCCCTCCGGGTATTTCTGGTGCTCCCAAAAGTTTGGAAACCAATGTGTTTGTGCATTCAGTACCCAGAACCCTGCTAACGGGGAGGACAGTGTGGCAGATGAAAAACCTGGGGTCCACTGAGGCCGAGTCTCTTGTAAAAGTCCATGAGGTCAATAAGGGGTGCGAGGCCTAGGCCCATCACCAGTACCTCTTCTGGAGCAGGACCTGGGGATCGAGGTACAGACGACCTAGGGCTTGTCCATAAGGAGCAAACAATCTGGAGGGACACTAAGAAGCCCAAAGGTTGACCATCTAGTGAAATGTGTCAGAATCAGAAGAGGAAAAAAATGCCTGCAGAACACTGGCCACAGGAGGAGGGGGGAAAATGGGGTTGAGCAAAATAGGTACAGAAAGAGGAAGGTGATACTAAATATTTGTGGCACTATGAGAAGAAAACTTAATTCCTGGAAAAACATAAACTGCCATTTGGATGATTTTTTCCTCACTTCTGCTTCTCTGCTGAGTCTCTGCCGAAGAGACGGGGCTAGAAGAATCTAAATGTATTTGCGTTTATTCTCAGAAATCTTTCTCTTTCTATCACCAGCAGGAATTAGCTACTTGGGGCACCTGGGTGGCTCAGTGAGTTAAAACCTCTGCCCAGAGTCCTGGGATCGAGCCCCACATCGGGCTCTCTGCTCAGCTGGGAGCCTGCTTCTTCCTCTCTGCCTGCCTCTCTGCCTAATGGTGATCTCTGTCAAATGAATAAATAAAATCTTAAAAAAAAAAATTATCTACTTGATAAATGGCAGCTCCACTACTTGTCGAGATAATTTAAAGATTAAATCTTTGTTTAAAAAAAAATCCCGGGGCACCTGGGTGGCTCAGTGGGTTAAAGCCTCTGCCTTCGGCTCAGATCATGATCCCAGGGTCCTGGGATCAAGCCCCACATTGGGCTCTCTGCTCATTGGGGAGCCTACTTCCTCCTCTCTCTCTCTCTCTCTGCCTGCCTCTCTGCCTACTTGTGATCTCTGTCAAATAAAAAAAAAAATTAAAAAAAAATCCCACAGTATCTGTTACAAAGTCATGGAGACACTTTCAGACTAAAAAAATGAAACTGGATGAAGCACCTGAGTGATTCTATACGGTGGGGGGGGGCATAGGAGGAGGGTGTCACAGGGCATCGCAGGGCCCCCCGGGTGGAAGGGACCTGGGCAGGGATGGCTTCTGAGTTAAGGGCCCTGTTTGTGGTGCTGTCCCCCCAGAGCCAGTGGCCACTATAGGGGCAACAGGGAGAGCATCCCTCCCACCCCCACCGAGGAAAAGGCAGCAGGTCCCCTTTGCTTAGTGCTGATCTCTGCCAGTCCGCCTGCAGGATCGCGGTGGGAACAACCCAGAGCCCAGCGCAGTAACTGCCATTCACCACTACTCGCCCTGTGCCAAACCTGAAAGGCCAGAACTTCTCAATCTGTCCTCAGAATGTCTGGTCTACTCCAGGGATCTCGAACTCAAGTGCTTTCTAGAGGCAAGCAGGGAACATAACTGGGTGAAGAGCATCAGATGGGAGCCGTAGTGTGCGTGGAGAGTGCACCCTGGGAGCCGACAGTGAGCTACTCTGGCCGCTCAGTCCAGCACTGGGGGACTGAGTGAGGAAGAGGGCCCAAGGGTAACACTCAAAATCACTGGCTTTGTCAAGAGAAGGTGAAAATCCAGACTTCTTTGTACAATCCCAGCTTTTAAGTGTTGCCAAGAAATGCAAAAATTCCTAAAGCTTCATGGGGGTCAAGCAAATATGCCCGAGGACCACATCTGGCCCCCGGACCACAAGGGTGCATACTCCGGTTGCACGGATGCTAACTGCTCAAACCGAGATGGCCTGTACAGCGAGGCTTCACCTTGGTTGGAGAGCTGTGTGAACTCACGGGGCATCAGTGCCCCAGCCACGCATGTCCATCCGTGTCACTCCTGGCTCATTCTGAGTGAGCTCGAGGTCCCAAAATGACTAGAAAGCACAGACTTGGAGATCCTGAGCACGTCCAAGTAGAGCCACGAAGCTCCCAATCCCAAACCGTACGTGCCTCCCCACTTGCGTACTTGGGGAGGGGACTGACCTGGGCTGTGTCCCTGCCTGGCCTCCACTCTAGAGGGCGAGCTGCGGCGTCCTTGGGAGCAGACTGGGGCCTGGAGTCCGCCCTGCCTTCGTGAGGAGGGCTCCCTTCTGGCCTCTCACAACGTGGGCTTGGGGCAGGAAAGAGTTTCCATGCCAAGCACTTGAAGCAAATGCAAGTACAGCCGGCAGATGGAACAGACAATTCTGGCTCCCCGACGCCCACAGATGGCTGGCTCCGGCCGGGTCAGCGGGAACAGAACAGCTGCTTCCTCAATCACATCTCCTGCACAGAACACAGGATTCTGTTCTGGTGACTTCTATGCAAGATATAGAAATGAGAGGGGGGTTTCCTGCCTTTTATTTCAAAATAGCCTGGGACAAACGAAGACTTCTTGTACCATAACAACACAGTAAAAGGGAAAGCTCAATGAAGTGGGTTTTCTTAAATGTCACCCCGCAGAGCAACCTACTTCTCTGCCCACAGGCCATGATAAAAATGTGGCTGGGGTGCCCATCTAGAGGAGCAAGAGACTTCTTTCAAACGGTAGCACAGTCCCCGACTGCAGATGACACGATGGGTTGAGGAGACAGGCTTTGGAACAAACGAACTGGGATCAGGACCCGCACTCGGAAGGCTGCGGCTGGAGCTCAGTTCCTTACCCAGAGAGAGGGGCTAACCACCTAACAACCGATTGTGGGACAGGCAGATGAGAATGTACACACAGTGCTTGGCACATAGCAGGTACTCAATGAAAGCTAACTCTCTCTTTTTTTTTAAAGATTTTATTTATTTATTTGTCAGAGAGATCGAGCACAGGCAGACAGAGAGGCAGGCAGAGGCAGAGGGAGAAGCAGGCTCCCCGCCGAGCAAGGAGCCCGATGTGGGACTCGATCCCAGGATGCTGGGATCAGCCGCTTAACCAACTGAGCCACCCAGGCGTCCCGAAAGCTAACTCTCTTAAGTACAAAACAACTTCCCCGGTAATCTTACTTGCACCACAGTTCTTTCTGCATGCGTGTGGGTTCTTCCCTCTTCTTGGCAGGGAGCAATTCAGGGCCCAGCCCGACCTGCCCTGCTCTCAGCCCTCCCCTGCTGCGGAAGGAAGACACAGGAGACCATGTGGGGAGTGGCCGGCTACAGGCAAGCAGTGTCAAGAGGCGGGCACGCAGTCAAGCCTGGCCTTCCGGGGCTGTTCTTTTCCTTTTTAAAGCAAGAGACAAAACCTCTCTGTGTGCGTCCTCTTAACCCCAACTTCCTCCTCACCAAGTGCTTCAGTCTTGCACCTATGCCATGGCCGAGTCCACCAGGCTGGGCTGGTTTTCCCCTTTACTTTTGCCTGAGCTCTGCCAACTCTGCCTGGCATCTCGTTCTTGCACTTTACCGGTTTTCGTTCTGGCTAGACAGGGAGTGGGCACTGGCTGAGCTGCAGAGACGCGTGCAGACTGTACCCATACAGACCAACACAGACCAGCCCGGCTGCTCCCAGGAGCAGGAGTGGCCCAGACTCCTGACCACACACAGCATGTCATTAGAAACCCCAGAGCAGCCATCCTCGGACCAGGGACGGCCCCGCAGCAAACAGCCGCACAGCTTTCCTGCCCGCTGAGATCCCTCAGTGTGCACAAAGGGGCAGGAGTTGGTTCTGGCACGGGTGGGTCCAATGAACTGAAAACCCATGTTCTGTTTGCCTTCTCACCTCAGAATGACTCTGCCCCTAATTAGCTTCTGAAGAGTTGGGGTTTTTTTAAGATTTTATTTGCTTATTAGAGAGAGAAGGAGAGTGTGTATGAACAGAGGGAGGGACAGAGGGAGAAGCAGGCTCCCCGCTGAGCAGGGAGCCCAACGTGGGGCTCCATCCCAGGACCCTGAGATCATGACCTGAGCCAAAGGCAGAGGCATAACCCACTGAGCCACCCAAGCATGAGATTCTTATTCAGAGAATGTTGGAACCAAGCAGACAAGAGCTCCAAGCTAGTCAACGAGCTGCCTCAGTGTTGCAGCTAGGAGCATTTTGAGGGGAAAGCCACATGACCTGAGCTAGCTTAGGAAGCTAGGACTCCTCTTTCTTTCCTTGAGCTCCACAATAGCTATGGTTCAGAAGGAATAAACTAGTTCCTTATCTGTGTCCACGGAAAACATGGCCGCTTCATCAGAGCAAAAATGTTTCCACCCCAGCATGGTGGGAGGGGGGAGATGGGGACAGGGATGCGCCAGGCACAGCACCGCTGATGAGGCCACCAGCCCAGGTGAGCCAAGAGGTGCAGAGGAAGGAGCAGGGCTCACAGGTTGGGAGAGCGGGCAGCGCTGAGGGGGATCCTCAGACGGCAACTGGACACTTTTGGTCCGGACCCGGGGCCTGGGCAGTCGGGGTGGCTTACCCACGGGTCATACGGAAGTCTGGGGCAGCTCCTTCCGGACCCACATTCCCTCCGTCATGTCACCCACTTCTCCATTACCTCTACGTCAGTGAACTCACTTTCAATTCTTTGCTTTGGGCCAGGAACTGGAATGCCTCCTTTGGTTCTCTCCGATCTGGCTTTTCTACACACTGCGTGTCCCCCCAGCAGAGGCTCCTGTGCGGACGGCGGTGGTTCACACTGTGCCATCCAACACTAAGTCCTGGACCTGGGCTAGTGTAACTGAAGAACTGAGCTTTCCACTTTGTGTCATCAATTCAAATTTAAAGAACCTGATAACTTTGTCAATTATACCTCAGTGAAGCCGAAAAACGTTTAAATAGCTCTATGTATGCGGCTAGTGGCCACCATGCATGACAGAACATACAGCATCCACACAGAGAAGAGCCAGCACACTGTTCCTGTAAAGGGCCAGAGAGTAAATATTTCAGCCTCTGTAGGCCATAGAGTCTCCATTATCATCACTCAGCACTGCTGCTGTAATGAAGGCAGCCACAGGCACTGCAAACACAAATGGGCATGGCTGCGTGCCAATAAAGTTTTATTTACAAAGGCAGGCAGTGGGCCAGATTTGGCCTGTGGGCTGAGTTTGCCAACCCCTGATACAGAACACAGAACTGGGAGTTCAAACCCTAGGACTACTGCCCACCATTGGGACAAACTTGGCCATCTTTATCTTATGAAATCTCAATTTCTTCATCCTATATAAAGAGGGGACCATCGTAGCACCCACGTCTTAAGGGGGATCTAAGAGTTAAATGAGAAGCCTGTAACACACTTAGCACGATGCCCACACTGAGTGGGCGTTCCAAAAGTACTTGCAGGGTGAACGGGAGCCAGATACGTCCTGGGTGCTCCGGCTTCCCGTCTCCCATGTATTCCTCCCCATCCTGGGAGGCAGACGGCTAGTCCCACCTACAGGGACCTTAAGTGGCTGGTTCCAAGTCAGGTGGGATAAAATGACAGGACTAGGATCCAGGGCTCCCCATTCCATGCCCTAGTCTCAGTGTCTCCTCCAGGGGGGCTCTTCTGTCTGACATCAGCCTGGCTGTCTGGGCTCATGTCTGCTAGCCTGCCCTGTGAAAGGCTCACTCCTTTGTGAAGGAAATCATCAAGAAAAACAAAGCAGATCCTTTCTTATGGACTCTAAGATATTGTGCTGTCCTGGTTCCTGTTTTGTCCACCCCTCTGGAGCCCTGGTCACCTCTGGGGACCAGAGACCCCTCAATTAAGGCTGTTGGTCACCGACACACCATAAGAAGTCCTCCTAGCGCGGTCCCTGTTACTGTGTTGGGTCAGAGTGAGTTTCAGGTGCCACAGAGCCACACAAAGATCCCTATCACCTTCCAGCACTGCCTCCTCACGAGTCCTCCAAACTGAAAAACACCATCGCGGCCTGGTGATGGGGCCACCGAGAGATGTTCTCTGCAATTCCTTACAGGTTTACATGATCGTCTTATGAGCAGGCCCAGCTCACATGTGACCTGAATGACATGTCCTTCTTCCCGCATTCAGGAGAAGACCTGTCCCTGATGTCTTCTCCCCCATCCCCTTGGCAAGTATGCCAGGATCATTCCCAAGCAGTGGACAGAGCACTTGGGACGACTGTCTTCTCCTCCAGAGCCCTAAGACACCACAGGCTGTGGCCAACATGCCAGCCTGACTGTAGCCACCAAGAAGTTGGGCCAAAACCCAAGCAGAGGCCGAATCAGCAACAGGCCCATCCTGAGAGGCCAAATCAGCTGGGCCCCAACTCTTTCCTTCTGCCACAGCTAGGGGCTGGAAGCTAGGCCCCGGTGCTCCCAGAAGCACCTAGGGCCTGGCCATGCCACTCACTACCATGCCACTCATGAGGGAAGTCACCTGTCTACCCCAAACCCCACGGACTGCCCGGAAATAGACACGGGCAGGCTGCTCGGTCACTCTCGCGCAAGTCCAGGGACAGGGCTGGCTCAGGCATTCTCACAGAGGTTCAAAGCCAAGCGGGACACCTGCAGGCATGGGGAAGCGTCTCAGGCCCCGGCAGGCAGACACCGCGCTGGCCATCCTCTGACCCAGCACAGCGGTCACTGGGGCCCTGTGCCGCGTCCTGGAGCACGAATGCCCTGGAGTCTTTTTCATAACAGAGACATGCCTAAACCTCACACAGTTTAGAAAACGGACTGGTTTCTATAGCAAGTCAGAAGCCCGGATGTCGGGGCCAACAGGCTTGGCCACTATTCCCAGCATGTGGCTCTTCTGCCCCAGGTCACAGTTTACCTGTTGGCCGACATAGCCTCAGCCAGGCCCGATCTCTCTTGTACTTTCCTTTCTAATACATCAGGGTGTCAGCTAACCTCCCTGGTAATCAGATGAACAGGGAGGTTTACTGCCGAAATGAACGCTATTTAAAGCTAACGCACTTCTCTTCTCAGGCCTGAATGCTGATGAGCAAAACCCTACAGGGCGTGGAAGAGACACCCCAAAAGCCGAGATGGGCTGCTGCCCTGCCCATCATCGTAGGCTCATTATTTTCCTAAATTCTCCTCCTCTGGGCCTGAGCCACATGCCACACAGTCAACAGGGCCTGGAATCTGGGCTGGCATCTGAGGGTGTGGAGGCCACAGGAGCGCTGGGCGCCAGGAGTCAGGTGACCCAAGGCAGAACATTCTCGCGTGTTTGTGTCAGCAGCTCCCCCACCCCTGAAGAACACGCTATGACAGAGCCCAAAGGGCACTGAAGCTTCTGTTTCAATCACACCAACATGGCTACTTTTTTCTGTTAAGAGAAAAAAAAACCAAACAAATAGGTAGTTTTACACTGAACTGGATGTTTTCAACTCACCCAATGCTAAAAAAGGTTTCATTCATCGTGATTTCTTTAGTTCCAGTGTACGCATAGGCAAGGGACTTTGGAAGTTCTTGGGAATCCCAAGTGTCCCTGCTGCAAGCAAGAGCTCCCACTAAAATAAACAAAGGCCACATCCCTCTGGCCAAGGAGATGGAACCTGATGGAAGTTCCACATTCTAAGAAGCTAGTCTTGTGCCTTCCAAGGAAGTCACTCCAAGGTCAAAAGGACTGGGTCCCTGGGCAGTCTTCCTAGAAGGTGTCCTCCAAAGTGAGGGATTGCTGCAGAAGACTGCCCCCACCCTTTCCAGATGGTGACAGGACAAGTGCTATCCCCTTCGGTCCTCATCCCGCCCTGGCTCAACATCCCTCCCACAGCTCAGTCAGTGGGCTCCCAGTTGTCTGCTCCAACCGGCCCTGAGCTGCCACACCCCAAATGCTGAGCCTCCGAAAGCGCAAAGCATCAATATATGGCTCCCCACTCCCAGCCCTCTGCTTAAAAGACAGCACTCCTTTGCTTTGCACCTGCTGCCATCCTGACCTTGACCAGCATAGCCCAACACAATCTTATCACCCAGGTGCCCCAGTCCGGGTGGCTGTCAACCACCTGCTGTTCCCCAAACGCCCCAAAGCATCATGCTTCCGGGGCCCCACACTCAGCGCTCCCTGGTGTGGAACATCTCCTGCTCCCCGTCCTTCCTTCACCTGTCTCAATTCCTACTCATTCTTCAAGACTCGGGGATCTTTTCTTCCCTCCTCCCTTTGGCTTGAAATGAGCTTCCTGAGACTCCCAAGGGACTACAGACTCGCCAGCACCCCGTGCACCCACATCTCCGTTACACGCATCATGCTTCATCTGGCACACAGTAGGAACTCAGTCAAAACAACTGCTGTCCCTTGGGGCACCTGGATGGCTGAGTCGAAAGAGCACGTGACTCTCAATCTCAGGGTCCTGAGTTCAAGCCCCATGTTGGGTGCAGAGCTTACTAAAAACAAAAAAAGTAAAAAAAAAAACAAAACAAAACTGCCATACCACTATCCATGACACAAGCCTGTGAGCTCTGCAAAAACAGGAACTCGCTTTACTCATCTCTGAATTCCTCAGGGCCTGACACACACAGAGGGCGTTTACGAGCTACTGACGGATTGGACTATGTCCGGGGTACCACCAGCATGGCAGGGAGGCTTGTGCTCACCACAGGAAAAATGACACATCTAAAAAGGCACAGAGGTGAGGAAAAGGACTTCTGGCACATCCACCAAGACCAGAGGCAGTCCAGATGCCTGTTATCCCCCTCACACAGCCCCTCATCACAAAGCTTCATCCTGTCCAAGAGGAGGGTCGGTGTCAAGGCCATCCAGCCCCAACCACCGTGGTGGGTCCTCTGCAAGGGGCTCTCTAAAGCCAGCCTCAACCACAGATGCCAGCATCTGAGGGGAAGGGGCTGCTGCCGCCTGGAGTCAGGGCCCCTGCCAGAGCCCAGTAAATAAAACGAGCCTTCACACTTCAAGGGGTGCCAAGGGGTCTCCCCCAAGGCTGCCCAAAGTCCAGCAGGCAATCTCTCAGGCCAAGACTGTCCACCTTGTTTACCCCACAGAAGGCCAGGCTGGGGCTGATGAGGTATAATGCTCAGAAGACACGTGGTGGGGAGACGGTCAGGAACCACTGGCCTGTGCCCGGAGAAGCCCAGTCACCACTGAAGAGAGACCCTCTGTCAACTGGGTCAAGGGCTTGGTTCAAAAGCCTGAACGACCCTAGATGAGCGCGTCCTCCTGGAGAGATGGCCGGCCACGTTCTGGAGGCACAGGGGTCCAGAGGCAACTGGAGTCACAGCCCAGGGGTCAGCGAGAGGCGGCCAGGCTGGGGCCAAGCGCCCTAGCTGTAACCCCATGACCTGCCCCAACACTGACTGCGGTTGTGAAGGCAGCTTGTGGACTGGAAAGAAGGGGCAAAACCAAATAAAGACATCAGCGGCAAAGAATCTAGAGAGAGGCTAAGGAGGCGGTAAACGCCCTCCCGCTCTCAGGCCAGGGAGGTGCGCAGCCCTGGAGGCTTGCAAAGAACATGCTCGCATTCTGAGGTGGCAAGAGCAGAGCCAAGGCTCCGAGGCCATGCTGACACACATTTACTCCCCTGTGTTTAGGACCAAAGTCAGTCACTTTCAGTAAACAGAGGTTTTGTTTCCTAAAGAGAAAGCTTAGAAGACTTCACCAGCCTTAACTCTTGTTAAGAGACACTGTGAACTAAATTCTAACACATGCTTTCAACCCTTCCTCCTGAAAAAGAAATCTTGGGACATCTGGGATTGGAGAATGCTGGGTGAGGAGAGGCTCCCACTCTGGCCCATCCAGCCGAGCTCAGCCTTGTGCTCCGTCCTGTCACCCCCCAGGGCCATGAGGACAACTGCCCTGTCCTTCCCTGGTCCTGCCAGGCCTCCAGTCTGTCCTCCACACAGCCCATGCCCACCACGGGCTGCACAAGGCGCTCACTGACATTTGTAGGGAACTGAGGGTCTCTGCGCATCGACTCACTCAGTGTCCTCAATCCACAGGTTGGGTGCTGCCGGCAAGGCCATCGTTCAGATGAGGGAGCCCACGCTGGAAAGGACAGTCACCTGCCCGAGGGCAGAGGGTCAGCACAGGGCAGACCTTGGATTTGAACCTGGGCCCTGACTCCAGAGCACCATGCTGCGCGGCCCTGAGTGACGCAGATGTGGGTTTCAGCTATGCTCTGCCCAAAGCGCCCCCGTGGTCCTCCGCTGACTGGAAGGCGGCCCGCCCTGGCCCACGTGGCAGCACTTCTGCCCTTCCAGTCCTACCTGCCATCCCTCCGCGCGGCCACACACCCCACACAGGTGCTCTCAGACCGGCTCTTAGCCGCTCCTTAATGCTCTGGGAGGCAGAGCCAGTGAGACGAGAACTCCAGGGCCCAGGGGGTCACACAGCACACCAGACCGCAAGAGAGGGGCAGCTTACCAGAGAGCCCTCCCAGGAGGATGGCCCCCAGGACCATCCCGTGGGGACCCCGGCATTTCACACCCCCTCGGGAATCTCAGAACCACAAGCCCACCCCCACCCACCACCAGGAGACGACTCCCTCTCCTCACCCAGAGCACGGAGGTGGCCGGCAACAGAGGACACGGTCCTTCCACCTCTGAACACGCACAGAGGCTGCTCCCGGCCAGCGGATGGAACCTCCCTCGGCTCCCAGGCCCCTGGCCAACACGAATGCCAGAGCAAGGGGAATTCCAGGCACGGCCAAGGCCTCTCCCAGCTGGGCCTTGTCCATCAGGGCACTTCAAGCAGAGGGCAAGTGGGAGGAGGGTGGCCTCCCTGGGCGGAGGACGGGCGAGCAGGAGCACCGGAACCCACGCGAGCCACCCCTCTCTCCAGGGCACTGCTGGAGCTGCCGGACACAGAGAGGTCCGCCAGCCAGGCCCTGCTGTCCAGGAGCCCCCGGGCCACCCTGGCAGGCTCCATGGCACGGCCACCCAAGCCCCTCCTGGAAGCAGCAGCGTGGTGCCGGGGCAAGGATGACCAGGGCACGGCCCCCAGATGACACACCGCCCCCCGACGACACACCCTGTGTGCAGCAGGAACCGCATCACCCGTCCACTGAGGCAGGCGCTGGACGAAGAGCGAGGCGGGCAGGGTGGTAAGAAGGTAGGACCGAAGCCAGCCAGAAGGAGCTGAAATCCCACTGTCCCCTCTCTCTCTCCGGGCGAGTAATTGCTCCAAGCGGCAGTTGTTTCCAGCAATGGATGGAGCAAGTCCCTCAGCCATCTACGCTGTTGAGCATTAAATGAACTAATGAAGTCAAGGGCCCAGCCCCACTCAGGATACTCAGCAGGTGCCCAATCAACGCCTGGGAAATGAATGCCTGGAGAAAATAAGTGCCCCCCGCTTCCCCACCTCATTAGGCCCAAGCCCAGCTCCCAGCAGAGGAGAAAGGGCCCTTATTTATCCCCACCAGCACAGCACAGAAGAGCAGGTGGACGAACCTTGGCCAAGAAACCAACAGCCTCTCTTTGTCAAGCTCAAGGTTTCAGTATGTTCCACTGGGACTCAGTTTCCTCCCCGCTGGAGGTTTAGTGAGCCTACCCTCAGCAACCTAAGGGATCCCTGCTGAGTCTGCATCAGGGGAGAGGGTGAAAAACGGGACGGACTGATGATGTGGACCGAGGGCAACGGATGGCACGTTTCACAGGCTGGAAGGGCTCTCAGCAGTGACTCTGTGGCCTACCGCTCTGTGCTGTGTACAGCACACTGTCCTGCAAGCAAGACTGCATCTCAGAGTCATCTCTCCACAGAGGACATGGAGCACAGGACTCAGAAGACGAAGGTTCTGGTTCCTCTGTGTGCCAGCTGTGTGACCTTGGCAAAGTCATCGCACCTCTGGAGGTGGGGGGGATTCCTCTTCCATAAGAAGACACACGCAGGCCAGAGAAGCTTGTGCTCTCTACAGCCCCTGGTCACTCTAAACATAATTCTACGACGCCTAATCTCAAGCATGCAGACAAGAGGACAGGTTCTGAGCAGTCGGGTACAACCAGGTGGCTAGACAGTATGACAGTCGCTGCAGACCGAGGAGAAAAGGAATCACTGCTCACTGAGAATCCCCAAGATGTGGCCGGGACCCAAACTGCGTTTTCCTTCCCCTGAAGCCCAGAGGGATACCCACGTGCCAAGCCTGCAGAAGGGACCAGAAGCTGAAAAGACCGGCAAAGTAGAGGGGAGGCAGGGCCCTGCGTGAGAACTACCCTCAGGCAACAAGATGGACAAAACCTGCCCTCTGCATTCCAGAAAGAAGGTGGCTCAGAGCTGCTGTACCAAATCCTGGGCAGGGAGACACACCCAAGACCTAGCCCAGCAGAAATAGGAACTACCTGGATGATGTCTACAGCAGGCACTTCGCCCAGAGGTGGGTACCTTTCAGATCCTCCTGCACCGAGACATAGCAACAACGGAAAATTCCAGTAGGTTTATTCCACTCCTGAAGAGCAAGGTCCCTGAGGAAGTGAGGTATGCTTGGGGTCTATTCCAGCCCTCATTCCTCGGTCCTGGGTGCACAACAGGATCAACTCAGAAGCTTCACAAACACCAATGCTGAGTCCTCCCCCTTCTCTCCAGGATTCTGATGTAACTGGGCATCGGGCTTTTTTTAAAAACCTCTCCAGGTGATTCTAATGTGCAGCCAAGGTGGAGAACGACTGCTCCAGAGTCAAAAATCTCAGCACAGAGGCCCCAGCCGTCTCCCACAAGCCCTTCAGGAACAGAAGAGCCAGCCAGCCAGGCCTTGCTGGAGATTGGTATCCTCCCGCCACCCCCCACCTCCACCCCCAAACCAGGATCAACCTGCAAAGAGCCATCTGTCTGAGACAGAATGCAGGGCCTTTGCCCAGCCCCGGCTGGGCCGCACCACGTTCCCACACACGGGACGCCACATAATTGTGTTTCATTATTTGATTACTTGAGGCATGTAAACAAAACGTGGTATTACACAAACCTGGGGTGGCAAGCACCAAAAATGATTTACTTTGAGAGCTCTGAATTACAAATGCAAAAAAAAAAATATATATATATATATATATAAATATATATATGTATGTATATATGCCGGAAACCCTTTTAACAACCTCTTTGAATGGAAAACGGACTCTGAATTAAACGGGGATACTTCTTCTGGGCTGCCAGATTTATTTCCCATTTCCCCTACAAGATTGCTAGGAATAATTATATTTTCTTGTGAATCTGTCTTCTGTAAGGATGAGGCAAAACATCTCTGTCTTCCCCACTGAGGGACTGCCTTTGGTCCTATGGTAGATCTAGAATCCAAGCACTCCTTTAAAAACAAAAATTTTTTTAAGCTGTAGGAAAAAGGGAAGCAAGGAAAAAGGGAAGCAAGGAAAAGAGGCAGTCAAAATTTCTAAGCTTCCCTGCGGTGTTAACAAGACTAAACAAAATGTATGCTTTGAGATAAAACAGAACCTACCTTTCGAACACGCCAATCAATAGCACGTGTGTACAAAACCACCTTGCTCTCAACACTGCTAGCCTCTTGGCCCAGCAGCTGTGTGGCCTTAGGCCAGTTACCTGGCCTCTCGGAGGCTCCATTTCTTTAGTTGAAACTACAGGAACGCTTTGAAAATTAGGGAGCGTGTGCAAAGCCCCTGGCCCAGGGTGGGCCTTCAATAACCAGTAGGCACTGCTATTAATCTTCGAACAATCCACACCCATTCTGGTTAAAGCCTGCTGCGCCCAACTTTTCATGGTCCTGAATCTTGGGAACCACATTATACCAGTGCGGAAGGAGAATCTGTGTCTTTGTTTCACGGGTGAAGGATAAGAGCAAGAGCCGTCAGGAGCTGGCCTGCCCCTGCATTCTGGGGTCAAACGGGCTGTTCAGCAGCATGATTTGCTTTTACCTCCTGAGAGCAGCCCCATGGAAAAAGTCCCTCCAGGGACCAGAGATGCCTTGGAGCACTGCTGTTTCTGAGATATTCCTGCCCAGTCTGGCCAAATGGCCCCCACCCCACCCCCCTGCAAAAGACAGCTTCCCCTGCAGCCCCCGAAGCAGGACAGGGGCAGGACCGTTAACGAAGCAGGGGGTGCCTGTCACACTTCTCCATAACCCCTGACGTGACGGGAAATTCTACAAGGTAGACCCTTTGAAATGCAAAATCTACCCGAGTCCTTCAAATGTGTTTTTATTTCCTCGGGTTCCTAAGGCTGCTTTCAGACCCACCCATCAGCATTTCCCCTCTCAATCACCCGCATTTAACCAAAAAAAAAAAAAAAGAAAAGAAAGAAAAGAAAGGAGGAGGTGGCTGCAGCAAGGACGTCTCTGTTTTTTGAAAAAGCTCAAGTATCTCCAGCCGATGCAAGGAAGAGGGGGGAAAAAAAAAAAGATCTTGTCCTCGGCTCTAGCCTCCTTACATCCCTCCTCCAAGACACCCCGAAGCCAAGCTTCCCCTGCAAGATTTCCTCCCGTCCTGACCAGCCCGGCACGGACTCTGCCCCTGCTTCGGATCTCAGAGGGCTTTCTTATTAAATCAAGGATCCGGGTGCCCTCCGACCCGAGTTCGGGAAGGTTAAGACAGGCACCACCAAAACCACAACGCACAATTTTCGAAGCCCAAGCCTTGATCCAAAACTGTGTGCACAGGAGGTTTGGATTAAACATCAAAGAAGAAATTACCTTAAAACAAAGTTGTTTGGCAAAGAAAATTACTTCACCATAAGAAGAACCCTAGGGAACCGTAAATTGCTTTTGAATATAGACTTTTCAGTGGCGCGGTCATTAATCATGTTAATGTAAACTGCGCTAAACAAAAATTTTCTAAGCAAGTCTCTGGGCACATCAGCGTTATCTAAGCCTCTGGGTTTGTTTCCAGAGCTCACATCCCAGCACGCAATGAAACTGCTGTTAATGGGGTCAGCTATTACAGTGCAGTCCCCGACCCTGGGCCATAATAAAGGTGACTCAGCCATATAGAAAGAACCCTCGTAAAGTTAGGCAGGAAACAAACACAGAAATTAATCAGAGAAGGAGAGTCAATGATTTTGCAAAGTGTATTCATGGGACAAGTTTAAACAGCAACTCTCCCCGGATGATCAGACGTTTCAGAAAGGAGTTGAAGGAGGCCAGTCAACATTCCTTGCAGCACGCAAGTCCCTCAGCCAGGCCCTGTTTTGTAGGGTGGAGGACAGGGCAGCAGCTGGACAAGGCGAGGAGGAGCGTGGAGCCCAGCAGAGTTAAGCTGCGCGGAGCCCAGCCAGACCCAGCCATGTGCTTCATGTTGGCAACAAACCGGTTCTTTCAAGAGAGGAAGAATCTGACAAAAAGGACAGCTGCAAGCAAAGCAAGAAGCTGAGAGGCAAAAAAAACAAACAAAAAAAAAAAAAACCTCGAAAAAGCCCCACATTAAGGATTCTCCCCTCAAGTGAAAAAAAAAATCACTTTCGGGGATTGCAAGGGCTAGTCAATCTATTAACATGTCCCCCTTGCTGGATCAATTAAAGAGAGCCCCTCCACATCTGGTTTCCATCTAAAAACCGAAACTTGTATTATCAGCATATTACATAACAAATTATGCCTGCAGGTTTCTTTTATTACACATCAGAAAGGTGTGTGTGGTGGGGGGCGGGTACTGATGGCAGTTATGCCAGTCTGAGTATTTGCTTATTTCAGGCTTTCTTAAGGGCAAGGACAAAAAAAGTTTCCATACGGTATACAGTTCAAGAAAGTCACACTCGCCCAGATAAAACATCAACTCAACAACCAGCCCATGGGTCCCGCGCTCGTCTCCAGGGCCCCCAGCATCAAGCAGGGGGTGAGACAGGCCAACTGTTTAAAGAGCACTGCAAACGGACACCACCAGGCTGCTCCGATGCGTCCTCTGCTGCCAGCTCCAGGGTGTACAAGGCTCCCTCCCCTCCCATCTCCTGCAGGGAAAGAGAGCTGGCTGACCTTTCCTGAGCTCCCACCCTGAGCCAGGCGCCTGCCCCCTGAGCCCGCTTAAACGACATGCAGCCCATGAGGCTTCCAGAGAACTAGGGAGATGGAGGCTGGGGCACAGTGAAGGAACCAATAGGGAGACAGAGAAAGAATGGTATGGACAGAAAGAGCCTAAGAAACACCAACAGGGCTTCCCATAAAATGTCAACGAAGGAGAGAGCCCACCAGGACGACAATAAGGTATCTTAAAGCTCTTCCCAGAACTTTATGAACTTCCAAAATGCTACTAGGGGCCAGACTTACCCTAAATTGAAAACAGAAGGGAGAAACTGACTACGAACGTTATCAATCACAATGGTGGAATGCTCTACTTGTCCCGCCAGCCTTAGGAATTCGAGTCTACTTCTGCAGCAACCGGTACTGCTAGCTTTTATTTAAAACTTGTCTTATTTAAACCTTGTCTTCAGGGTTAAAATGGTTGCACATCAGTATTACCTTCTCAGGGGAAAATAGTGAGCTCTTGGCCAGAATGATTTGAACTGGTCTTAAAGCCACCTTGTTCTCTGGAGGAGCATGGGGGGGTGGGGGTGGCACAGACCTGCCCCAAGCCTCTCCTTCCTTTCCTAGACTGAACCACCCCCTAGAAGCTGGATCAACATGCTCCTTCCTGGGTCTGCAGGATGGCTGGAAGCATCCAGATCGTAGCCAAGTGCAGACACCAGGCCACGGGCCACCAGTGCTGAACTTAAAACCCAAACCTTCTCCCACTAACACAGACCTATCAATGGGGACAAATAGTTTGCTTTCTGTTTATCTGGCTGTCCAGAGCTTGGGGGGGGGGGG
>RCUC01156461.1:0-54969 GCA_003697995.1 Taxidea taxus jeffersonii
AGGCAGGCAGAGAGAGAGTGGGGGAAGCAAGCCCCCCGCTGAGCAGAGAGCCCGATGCGGGGCTCGATCCCAGGACCCTGGGATCATGACCTGATACGAAGGCAGAGGGGCTTTAACCCAATGAACCACCCAGGGGCCCCTCCAAGCCTTTGCTTTAAATCCAGGAAAAAAATAGGGATGCTCACTACCACCACTTTTATTCAGCACAAATTTTCTTAAACAAGAAATTCTACAGGCTAACTATCGGAACAGATGGGAGAGTTCAGAGATAAGGATAAATGGTCAATGCATTAAAACCAATATGGTAATAAGCAATTTGAAAATGTAAATAGAAAAAAAATCTCATTCACAAAAGCAATAACATCTATAACATAGGTATGCATGTGAAATTAAATATTATAACACTATGGTTATACCTTAGAAGTCCTCATCTTACTTGATTTAGCAGGATTTGACACAGTTATCACATCCTTCTAGAAATACTTTCTTCAGATGATTTCCAAATCACCATACACCTTCCCCTACTTGCACTTCTACACTTAGCTTTTCTTCCCGGTTCCTTTGGTTCACTTTATCTCTTCCCTCTGCCTCTAAACAATGATGTGCCCCAGGCTCCTGCTCCTTAGATTTACCCTCCTTTCCAGCTATACTCTTCCTCTTGGTCGTCTCTTTCAGTTTAATGAATTTTAAACACCGTGTTGTCACTGATGACTTCAATCTTTCTAGTTCTAACTTCCCCCACTGAACTCTAGAATTATAACTAAATGCCTGTCTAATATCTCCACTTGAGAGTGTATTAGGCATCTCAAACTTAGCATGTCCAAAATGAACCCCACAACCTGGCTTACCTATGGTCTTTACCATCTCAGAAACAAACAAACAAACAAACTATATTCTGTGTTAGCTACAACCACCAAAAATGATGGAATCATTCTTGATTTCTTTCTCTCTCCACACACACACAAACATACAGACACACACACAGAGACTCAACTCATAAACAACCATCAAAATGTATGCTGAATCAGACTATTTCTCATCTCCTTATCACTATAGTTGGCCCAAGCCACCATCATCTCTCATCTGGATGATCATAATACATGCATAACCGGTCTTCCTTCCCTCTAAAATCCATTGTCCACCCAGAAGGTAGATGTTAATTTTAAAACAAGGTCAGATCATGTCATGCCTCTGCTCAAAACCTTCCAAAGTCCTCCACATCACTCAGAGTGAAATCCAAAGTTCTTATCAAGGCTACAAGACTACACATCAGCGATTCTCAGCTGGGATGGTACTACTCCCTAGGGAACATTAAGAAATTGCCTGGGGAAGAGGGCAGCATTTTTGGTTGTTACGATGGGAACATGCTACTGGCATTTATTTAGTGGACAGAGAAGGAAGGACCAAGGGTGTATTAGATATCCTGCACTTCCTGGGACAGTTCCACAGAACAAAGAAATCTCCCACATCAGCTTGAATGTCAAATGCCTTAAATGTCAAATGCCTTAAAAGGCTTTCATACGGGGGAAAGACATTTTACAAATGTCTGAGACCAGAAACTAATTTCATTTAATATGCTTAAATATAAAATATCCCCCCTCATTTAACCCATACTATACTTTCTAGGAATGCAACTACTGGGTGAACAGAGGGAAGACTACTTTGTCTTCTTCAGATATTCAACAAGAGTTCCTTGATATCTTAGAGTACCAATTCAACCAAGGTCACTGCACTAGCAGTTTACCCACCAAAACAACACATCTGCTTCATTCTGTGTTGGTAGCAGTTGTCTGCAGATTTCAACAGAGGATATATGAAATCCGTGCCATTAACTTAGAACTAAACACAATAAAGCAGACACATGTGAAACACAGGAATGATGAATATTATAAAGGAAAGGTTTCTGGAGTGCCTGGGTGGCTCAGAGGGTTAAGCCTCCGCCTTCAGCTCAGGTCATGGTCTCAGGGTCCTGGGACTGAACCCTGCATCAGTCTCTCTGCTTAGCGGGAAGCCTGCTTCCCCCTCTCTCTCTGCCTGCCTCTCTGCCTACTTGTGATCTCTGTGTCACATAAATAAATAAATAAATAAATCTTAAAAAAAAAAAAAGGAAAAGTTTTAACTACATTATTGCCAATGTGTATGATTTTTAAATGTTTCAGCAAAATAATAAATTTGTCATGAAAATTAAATATTAAAGTTATTTAGTTTTGTTTTGCTCTCAGATTGTTTACAGAGGTCTGTTTCTCCATACCTTCTTAGAGCACTCTTTTTTTTCTGTGGTCTCATCATCTATCAAAGGAGATGGCTTCCAAGGTCTTTTTAAGTTCCAAAGACTGAAGGTATGCTAACATATGTGGAGATTTCAAGTTGGAAGATATGGGGAGGGAGGGGAGCAGTTGATACTTTTTCACCTCGTTCCATGTTGAAATAGGGATTTATTTTGACACTATCCTTATGAAGAGGCTTAGCTCATTTTCTCCATTCAAAAGTCCTTAAGTGGTCTTAACATGCATCTCTATTTCACTTGTCATTTCCCATTTTCTTCTATCATATACACAAAAATCTAATCTGCTATTTTTTATCCTAACACGCATGCTAGTGCCACCTGCACTGTGTTTTCATTTTCCGTCCTCCTTATACATTATAGCTGCTTATATTCTTACCAAGAGCACATTCATTATCAGTAGACAAAAGCAGCTAACAACTTCATTGATCTTCCAGAGTAGTTGTTTATAATGATGATTCAATTATAAATTACTCTCATTTTTCCCTTATGTTACAAATAGGGCATTATATCAATGCTTGACATTACATGGGATGGGAGATGATAATTATCTATGAATTTTATTTCAGGATAGTCAAAAGGGCAAAATATATGCAACATATATACAATAAGAAAGGAGCACTGAGTCTGGTAGTATCGAGAACCACTGTCCTGGCTGACTGGGCTCTGGGCTACCTCTCTGACTTTATCTCCTACCAAACCCCCATTCACAGCCCCTCCACCTTTCTGTTCCTCAAACTCCACAAGAACATTCTTCCCTCAGAGATTTGCAATGTTTCTTCCCTCTGCTTGGAATCATCTTTCCCTTTATAGGAATTGCACTGCTTGCTCCATTCTTTCAAGACCTCTGCTCCAATGTCTTTTCCTGACCATCTGACTTAAATATCTCTCCACCTCATCACTCTCTCTCTCTTATCCAGCATTATTCTTTTTTATGTCACTTATCACCATCTGAGACATTACTGATTTGTGTATTAGCTATCTCCTCCCTCTAAAATGTAAACTCCAAGAATGCAGGAACTTCATTTTTTCATCACTATTTCCCCATGTCTGGTACAGGCACCCAATAAAACTGAATGGAAAGACAAATGTCTTCATGGACAAAGAGTGTGCTGAGGTGAGCCTGGATCAAGCAGGTAGGTTCCAGTCCCTCATTCCCAACTGAGATGCTGCTGCCATGATATTAAATGCTTAGGGTACTTAATGTTCATTGAATATTTCATTTAAAGAAAGTTTCCCACAACTGAAAAGTATTGGGAAGGCACTGACCTTTCAGATTAGCATAGACTCAAAAACATAATAAGGCTGTGGGCTGTAGGGAAACAGATTGGTGGGAATTTAGGTGGTTCAACCTTACTGAAAGGCAATGTGAAAGTATACACTAAAAGCCTTTTTAAAATGCAGCATATTGGGCACCTAGGTGGCTCAGTGGGTTAAAGCCTCTGCTTTCAGTGCAGGCCATGATCCCAGGGTCCTGGGATCAAGCCCTGCATTGGGCTTTCTGCTCAGTGGGGAGCCTGCTTCCCCTTCTCTCTCTCTGTCTGCCTCTCTGCCTACTTGTGATCTCTGTCAAATAAATAAATAAAATCTTTTTTTTTAAATGCAGCATATTTAACATGTATTGTCTTATTTAAGATCATTTTACTGTCACAGTATTACAAGGCAAGCATAAACTCTAACTGCAGGGATAAGAAACCTCACATACCAATAATTTTAAGAAACAAATAAATTACAAACCAAGAATCCCTATCAAGGTCATCAAACTGCAATCCTAAGGCTTTCTCCACCATTTTTCATTGTCAGATAGTTCTCTTGTTAATGTTACCTAACTGCTTAAAGCTACAAATTGGGTCACAAATAAAAACGTCAAATTCTTAGTGCCTACTCAATGCTAAACACTGTAGGTGCTCAATAAGACTTTGTTGGAAAGATAAAGTCTCTATAGAAGGCACCTCATACATACAGACTATGGCAGAAACTGCCCCAATATCTCTCTTATCCTCTTCCATAGTAGTAGTATGTGAATTCTTGGTACACAGCTGCCCAGAATAGTGACTTCATTTTTCGTCCTTTTTCTGTAGCTAGATGTGGTCATGTGGCTACGTTCTTATTTTATTTACACCTTTCTGCTGGCTGGAATGCAGATGTGATGGCCACAGCTGCCACACTGGACGCTGAGATGACCTTGTAATGAGGGTCACAGTCAGTGAAGCTATAAGATGGCAGGCAGGATTCCTGACTCTGCAGAACACCATATCAGTCCTATGTTACCTTTTATATGACATTTTATAAGGGAGAAATAAACTTCCATCTTATCTAAGTCACTATTATTTGGGGTTTCTGATTAGCTTTACCCATTAGCTGCCCAGAATAAGTTCTATTAGGACTGCTACTTATTCCCATTTCCTTGTTACTTGATATTTGGCTAAACTAATTCGGCATTGTACTGGTGACAGCCTATATGAATTATGCATTCCATTTAGCACTTTCAAAGATTCCATTGTAAATGGATATTTAATAAGCTTTTTCACTTAACCCTAAAGAGCAACAGAATAGTCATGCATAAAAAGCCATAATTTAGTGAACTGTTTAATAATCACTTTCCAAAGTAATAATAGATTGTCAAAGACTGTACATCTAGGCAGGTCTCAACAGCATAATGAAATCAGAACGATGAAAATTGTCTCAGCTGTCTCAATCTTTCATTTCTTCAGAACCTTATTTCAAATGATTAAGAGATGAAGAGCTTGAGACTAGAGATGTTCTTGAGGGGAAATCTGGCTGAAATGATGAGGTCTAGCTTTATTATAATCTCCTCTTGTGTGCCTAATAAATTTGCCATAAGTCAAGCAAAGAATAGGAATTTTATTTACTGCATTATCTGTGAGATCTACAGAAAAGACAGACTACCAATTTAAAAGGTGCAGAAGGGGTGGAGGGTGCAAAGGGATTTTACTTATTATCAAGACTGGTTAAATCTGATGACCAATATGCCAATTAATAATCATGTGATCATGGCAATCCTACATCCTTACTTAGATAATATCCAAAACATTGGCTCTCTGTCCTGGCTTTTAATGGAATTCCTGGTAAGGCAATTGACACACTTCATTCTCTCAAGTCAAGGGTTCTCAACAAGATGCCAAACCACCACTGATAATAAAATTCCAAATATGTAAAAAGTTCCCCAAAAGGATGGGACTCCACCTATGCTCACCGGGCTAAGAAGAGAAAGTATCTGAGGGTATTTTTCACTTTGAGAATAGCTCAAATAGTTAAAAATAAAATAAATAAAATAAAACACAGCAAATAAGATGTAGGAGAAGTGGTTCAATCTCTGTGTGTGTGTGTGTGACCTGTAATTTATCCCTCCCTCTATCCTTCAATGTTATGACTCAATATGAATTATAGGTGCACATTCTGAGCCCCATCCCACAGTCACCATCTCTACCATCACCACAGGGCTCTGTGAGCAGCAAATCCTTGCTTCTTGATCTAAATATGTTATGCTCAGAGGTCATGAGGGTGACCATTCCTGAACATGAGAGTGTGATGGTCCTCCCACTGTTTAATTCATCACAGAAATCTGAGAAGGGAGAAGTCATGGTGAAAAAAGATTCTGGATACCTGGGGTCTAGGCCTTATAATAGTGAAGGAAAAAAAGAAGGGACCAATGGGGGAAAGAGAGAAAGGAAGTGCCATCAACATAACGTAGTAAGAATAAAAACAATTCTTGTTTGCCTGGCAGAACTAAGAGATCTAGTCTCAATTATGCTAATTAGCTATGTGGCCTTGCAACAGTCACTTGCTCTCATCAGGTCTCAGTTTTGTTATCTAAAATACATAGTTAATTAGGTTGTCTTTGAGCTCTAGGCACTATTTTACTGAAAAATTAGGGTAAGGAAACACTATGGAAAAGTTTATCACCAAGACTCTAAAAGTTATTTTCCATAAAATAAAAACACAAAGTAAAACACGTCAGAGAAAATCTATTAAAACAGAATATATTATTTTCACTTGCAATGCAATAAACTAAAAATTTAACCTTTTTCTGTTGTGCTCATAAGAAGTCATAAAGATAATAAATATGACAGATTTTGTCAAGCCATCCTTTTCCACTATGGTGGGACCAAGATTCAGTGCATTTTGCAGGGGACTAGGGAAACCAGGTACTTATAGAATAATATACCTCCAAAATACAATATATATATATATATATATACATATATATATACACATATGTATATGTATATATATATATTCAATACAACTAGATAATGTGCTGCACAGTCTATTAGGCTTCTTTGATTTGGGATGAGAGATGTTCAGACATGATTGTGGTTTGCTAGTTCTCAAGGTTTTGATTTTACTGTCAAAACTATTAACTATCCATCCTTAAAACCCAAATGTTTATGCTTTAAAACAAGGATTGTAAAGAATATAGCTGCCTAGGTTGAGGCTGTTTATAGATACAGAATAATGAGCTTAAATCACAACAAAATACTACACTTCTCAGTAATAAAAAATTAATGGCTTCCATGTATGATAAGTCAACATATAACTTAACTGAGATATTCAGCTGGCTCAATTTTCTGTCAAGGCAGCCATATTATGCTAAGCCCTGAAATCAACATTAAATTTCAAAAAAACTGGGGCGCCTAGGTGGCTCAGTGGGTTAAAGCCGCTGCCTTCGGCTTGGGTCATGATCCCAGGGTCCTGGGATCGAGCCCCGCATTGGGCTCTCTGCTCTGTGGAGAGCCTTCTTCCTCCTCTCTCTCTCTGCCTCTCCGCCTACTTGTGATCTCTGTCTATCAAATAAATAAATAAAATCTTTAAAAAAAATTTTTTTTCAAAAAAACTGTTTAAAATTATATAAACACTTTCCTCTTGTTTTACACAAAATAGATGAAATCATGACTTGAAGTTATCACAAGAATTACCCTTAAAGTGGACTAGAACTCTACAATATTAAGGGGGCAATTAGTGCTGTGCACTAATGTAAATGTGCAGTTTATCAGAGTGCCCGCCTCACTTCCTACTGAAAGAGAGTCTAAAGCCCTTGAACCAGTCCTTAAAAAAAGCATTAAAAAGGCCTACATTAGAAAATCAAAATTTTATGCCTGGGTGGCTCAGTTGGTTAAGCGGCTGCCTTCGGCTCAGGTCATGATCCCAGGTCCTGGGGATCGAGTCCCACATCAGGCTCCTTGCTCGGCAGGGAGCCTGCTTCTCCCTCTGCCTCTGTCTACCACTCTGTCTGCCTGAGCTCACACTTTCTCTCTCTCTCTCTAAAAAATAAATAAATAAGTGCTCGCTTCGGCAGCACATATACTAAAAAATAAATAAATAAAATATTTTAAAAAAAAGAAAATCAAAATTTTAAATTAAGTTTTGTATTGAAATAACAATCTACAGAAGGGAAATACTTTTATCCTAAATATCAAATAATTATACATGAAATAGCAAGAAAAGGCAATTATTTTGCCAACATTTAAAACTTCTTCACTTTTCCTCACATGTCCTTAAACCCTGGTATATGTGAAAATGGATCACTTTCAAGATTCAAATGCACTTGTCCTGTATGGTCTAAATTAAGGGGCATTATTATACAAACAGGCAAAAGAAAAAAATATTGTTGAGAGGCATCTGTGCTAAGAATCAGAAAATAACATCTGAGTTCTACAATAAATTAGCATTTCATTTTCTAAAAAACTTCGTATTTCAATCTTGAAAGAAAATCCTCATGGAAAATAAACTTCGTTTATATCCAGAAAGAATAAGTTTATTTTGAAGGGATAACTTCTAACTTGGTCCAAAATCATTACTATAATCAATCTGACTAAAGGAATAGGAATTTTCCTTCAAAAGCTAATTTAGTATTTTCCATCTTCTAAAAATGAATGTAAATTAAATACCTAAGCATTTGGTATTTATTGAGAGTACCCAAATGTTATCTGAGATTTTAAAACTTGACAGAAAAAAAGGTGTAAATCAAGAAACTTCTTAATCATTATTTCATTTGTACTAGCTTAAGCTGTTATGTCTATGAGAACAAAAAGTACTGCACAAAGGGAATGTGTAAGAGAAAAATGTAATAAATGTGTCTGTCATTTTGAATAGAAAAGATTTGTCCAAACTAGTCCCTCCCAATTGTATTATGTCATTCAAACAATATAAATTGCTTTTCTTGGCCCAGATCCTGGTAGGTTCCCTAATTTATACCTCCAATGAACAAAAATTTATTCCTAGGATGGGGAAAAATAGAATTTGAAAAGCAAAGAGCCAAGAAAATGTTTAAATACTATGAAATAATAAGCAGCTCTTTAAAGGAACAACTTAGAAGCTATATATATATTAATATGTGTCGCAGAGTATGTGGCAGAATAATGTATACCATATGTCCTTCATAAAGAAAAAACTCAGTGTGCATGTAGGTATACACTTGTACTAAACTATTAAGATAAGTGTAGAAGGATAAACAACAATAAGCATTGGTTACTGTGGGGAGCTAAAGAGGGCTTAGAAGGGAATATATTGCTTCCTTGTGTTTCTTCTTATAACTTATAAAAAGAAACACATTTTTATAAAGAATCTGATAACATTTTAAAATTTTTATTTTGAGATAACTTTAGACTCATATTCACTGTTGCAAATAAAATAGAAATATCCTAAGTACTCTTCGCCTGCCTTGCCCCCATGGTAATATGTTGCAAAACTATAATACAATATCACAACCAGGACACTGACAATGACACAGTCAAGATACACACATTTCCATCACCACAAGAATTTCTCATCCTGCTTTTCTCAAGCCATAATCACTTACCTCCTACCTTCCCCTACCCCAAGCCTCTCCTTATCCCCTGGCAACCACAAATCTGTTCTCCATTCCTATAATTTTGTCCTTCTAAGAATGTTATATAAATGGAATTTTACAGTATCTAATGTTTAGAGATTGTTTTTTGTTGTTGTTGTTGTTGGGGTTTTTGTTGTTGTTGTTGATTTTTTATTGGTTTGTTTGTTGCCTCAGCATAATTTTCTGGAGATTCATCCAAGTTGCTGCAGGTATCAATACGTCATTTCTTTTTATTGCTAATTAATATATCCATTTACTCCATGAAAGACATCTGGTTTGTTCCTAGGTTTTGGTTATTAAATAATAAAATCTGCTATGAACATTCATCTTGGATTTTTATTTGAATATAAGTTTTCATTTCAGTGGATAAATGCACTGCTTTGACTGTGTCCCACAAATTCTGGCATGTTGCATTTTTATTTTAACTTGGTTCAATGTCTTTTGTTTTTGTTTTTTTGTTTTTTTTGCTAAGACTTCCTTGTTGATCCATGGATCATTTAAAACTGTATTGTTTAGTTTCCAAGTGTGTGGAGGTTTTCCTATTATTGTTCTGGTATTAATTTCTAGTTTTGTTCCATTACGGTCAAAGAAGACACACTGTATGATTTCAGCTCTTTTAAACATATTTAAGTTCATTTCTATGCTCCAGATACATACGGTCTTAGTATATGTTCCATGAACAGTTGAAAAGAATGTGTATTCTATTTTTGTTGGGTGCAGTGTTCTATAAATCCTGAGTAGATCCTGATGGTACTAGTATAGTTGAGTTCTTCTGTATTCTTGGGGAATTTCTATCTAATTTTTCTACCAATCATTAAAAGAAGGATGTTGAAGTCTTCAACTATTAATTGTAGATTTTCCTATTTCCTATTTCTCCTTTTTTATTTCATATATGTTTCAGCTTTATTATTTGGTACATACATATTTAGGATTGCTTTGTTTTTTGATATATTGACCCTTTTACTGTATTATAATCCCCTCTTTGTCTCTGGTAATTTTCTTTGTTCTGAAGTCCATTTTATCTGAACTTAATATAGCCACTCCTGCTTACTTGTAATTAATGTGTGCATGATATATTTCTTTTCATCTTTTATACCTATATCATTATATTGGAAGTAAGTTTCCTATAGACAATATATAGATGAGTTATGTATTTAATCACTTGCCAATTTTTGTCTATCAATTGGTATATTTAAACAACTTATACTTACTGTAATTATCAATATGCTAGATTTTAAAGTGGTCACTTTATTTTTTGTTTTCTTTTTTCTGTTTTTCATTTTTGTTTTTTACCTGCCTTTCTATGAGTTAACAGTTTTTATTATTCTATTTTGACTTATCTATAGTGTTTTTTTAGTGAATCTGTACAGTTTTTTTAAGTCACTGCTCTAGGCATTATATTATATGTATTCATAACTTAACCACAGTCTACTGGTATTGTCATCTTCCAGTTAGAGTGAAGACTAGAAATGTTATCTCCCTTTATTTCTGTTTACCCTCCCCTGTTTAAAATTGTCTTAAATTAAATTTCCTCTACATACATTTAGAACCACATCAGATAGTGTTATAATTTTAGCATCAACCATCAAACACAATTTAGAAAGCTCAAGAGGAGAAGGAAAATCTGTTGCATTTAGCCATAGTTTTTGTTTATTGTGTTATTCCTTCCTGGTGTCCTTTTTTCTAATAATTTCCTTTCTTTTTAGATAATTAATTTTAGCCATTAAAGTAGGGCTGCTATTGACAAATTCTCTGAGAATGTCTTGATTTTCCCTTCAATTCTTGAAAAATAATTCCACTCACTAGATACAGAATTCTGGATATACAGTCCTTTTCTTTCAGCACTTGAAAAATGTTGTGCTTATTCCTTCCAGCCTCCATAGTTTCTAATGAGAAATCCATTTTCACTCAAGTTGTTTTCCTCCATAGGTAACACACTATATCTCACTGCTTTAAAGACTTTATTGTTTTCTTTAATTTTCAGAAGTTTGACTTTTCTATTTTGGTGTGGATTCTTTTGGGTTTCTTTGGTTTGGGGATCACTCAGTTTCCAGGCCCTTGATGACATAAAGTTAGATCTTTTGTGATAGCCCCATAAAGTCCTTCAGGTTTTATACATTTTTTTTCTTGGTCTATTGTCTTTGTTGTTCAGATTGAGTACGTTGTATTTTTCCATCTTCAAATTCACTGTTTCTTTCCTCGTGCTCTCCATTCAGCTGTTTAGCCATCAACTGGGATTTTATTTCATTTATTGTATTTTCAGATCTAAAAATTCCTTTAATCGGGCACCTGGGTAGCTCAGTCTGACTCTTGGTTTCAGCTTCGGTCATGATCTCCACATTGTGGGATCGAACCCTGCATTGGGATCCATGCTCAGAGCAGAGTCTGTTTGGGATTCTTTTCCTCTTCCTCTCCCTCCCCTTTTGCCCCTTCCCCTGATCGCATGAACATGCTTGCACACTATTTCTCAAATAAATAAATAAATAAATAAAATCTTTAAAAATGTCTTTGGTTCCTCTTCGTATCTTTGATTTCTTTACTGAGACTTTCCATTTCCCTGTTCACTCTTCCTATTTTTTCACTGTTTCAAGTGTGCTCATAATTACTTAATGAAGCATTCTTTTTGAGGGTCATTTTTAAATCTTTATCAGATAATTCTAACATCTCTGTCATTTCAATGCTAGCATCTATTAAGTATCTTTTTTTCTTTCAAGTCAAGATATTCCTGGTTCTTAGCATGACAAGTGATTTTCTACTGAAACCTAGACATTTGGGTATTATGAGAGTCTGAATCTCTTTTAAACTTCCTATTTTAGGGGCACCTGGGTGGCTCAGTGGGTTAAAGCCTCTGCCTTCGGCTCAGGTCATGATCCCAGGGTCCTGGGATCGAGCCCCACGTCGGGCTCTCTGCTCAGTGGGGAGCCTGCTTCCCCTTCTCTCTCTCTCTCTCTCTGCCTCCCTCTCTGCCTACTTGTGATCTCTGTCTGTCAAATAAATAAATAAATAAAATATTTAAAAAAAAAAAAAACTTCCTATTTTAGCCCGCATTCTATGGCATTGTTCTGGTAGGGGTAGTTGGGGGAGGGCATTGCAACCAGGTAGAGGTAGTAGTCCAGGTTCCAACTTGGTCTCTCTTGACACCAGGAGTGGGGGCTTCCTTGTTATTGCTGAGTGGGAGTAGGAGTTCTTGGCTCCCACTAGGCCTCTACTGCCACCATCCTAGTTGTAGGGGATAGAGTTATCTCATTACTGTTCCCCACCTAGGATCCAGTGACACAGGGAAAGTGGAGAGAGTAGCCTCTTTATTTCTCAGCAGTGTTGAAAGTCTTAAATTTCCACTGACATCACCTCAGTGGGGAGAAGTCTGGGGTAACTTGTTACAGTCTGGTGAGACTAACAGTCTAGGATCCCCATTCAGCCTTGGCTGGTGGAGGTGAAGATGGGGCCACAGATTTTTTTTCCTGCTGTTTTTGGCTTGAGTAGCACAGTTATTGACTAAAAGTTTTGTCTTTCTAGTCTGCCCCTTTCTTGATCGCTTGGCTAAAGAGAGCTGCCCTTCGCTGGAGCTTTTTCTGTATCCATTGACATTCCTAGTTTGCCAGCTTCTTTATCCCCAAGTCTAGAGGATAGGAGGAAAAAAGAAAGCCCAAGGAAGCATCAGTATGTGATTCCTTGGAACCCGAAGTCCCTAGCCAGTCTGTCTTCCTCTCTCCACCTTTTGGAGTATTCTCATAGTTGTCTTATATACAATGAACTTAGCTTTGGGGAGGAAGTAGGGGAAAGTACATCTATTTCATCTTCCTTGAAGTGTAGGGAAGGTATAAATTTTAGTAGGTATAAATTTTATGATACAACATTTGTGAGCTATACATTATTTGTTCATGAAAGATCTTGGAAAATAAATTCTTTCTTACCTAGGTCATGTTAAGCCATTTTTCTTTTGAGCTCTGTGGCAAAAAGCAACTACACATGAAAGGAGCAAGGATGGGCTGGTTCCTTCATCCTCAATTAATATCTGGAAGGTAGTCTCTGAATTTTAGTCTCATGTAATTAGAATGTATATTGTGAGTAACTGATTCTCAGTAAAGCAAACATAGGACCATATAAGATTTCTATTCTTCCTGCCATGGTGTATTCATATTGTTTAGGCCAGTGATTCTCAATGTGTGGAGGGAGGGTGCCCTACTCTCCAGGGTCTCATTTGGCAACATACATATATTCTGATTGTCATGACTTGGGGAGGGGTAAGGAAGCGAGAGGATTGTGCTACTGTCATTCACAACCTACAATTCACAGATCAGCCACGCATGACAAAGAATTTTTTAATCCAAAATGTCAGTAGTGTTAAGGATGAGAAAACTTGGTTTAGATGTTTGACCTACATTTGAAAGCTAAATTTAATCTTCAGGTATTCTATGCAACTTTTGTCCTATTGTTTGTGAAACTCTGAATGCTAGGTCAGGAATGGCCTTGCCCAAGCTCTAAAAAGAGACAACAAATCCTGCCAAGATTGTCTTTTCCTCCAGCTTTCCCTCTGAGATTTGCTGTGCGACTCCAAGGTAAAATATCTAAAGTGAAGAACCATATTCCTTATCTTGGAAAGGTTGTTGCTTATATAAATTATAAATGTTTCAAACAAATGACCTTATTCTAATCTTGGGAATTTCTGGGGTGCCTGGGTGGCCCACTTGTTAAGCATCTGCCTTTGGCCCAGGTCATGATCCCAGAGTTCTGGGATCAAGTCCCACATCAGACTCCCTGCTCAGCAGGGAGCCTGCTTCTCCCTCTCCCACTCCCTCTACTTGTGTTCCCTCTCTCATTGTCTCTCTGTCAAATAAATAAAATCTAAAAATAATAATAATAATCATCATCATCATCATCATCATCTTAGGAATTTTTAAAACCATAATTTAGATACCACTTTAACACCTGCATTTTGTATTACAATTTATCACCTACCTACCTAGCCAGCCACAGCCATTTCTTACCCTAATAAAACTTCTGAAAGCACTTTTATTCAAAACAATACAAAGCTCTGTCCTCTGAAATCCTTGGGGTGGAGAAAGCAAATTTTAAAAAGGAAAAACAAAATCACTAAAGCACTAAAACTCATGAAAGCACAAAATCAGTGTAATGGAAAGCAGGGGTGGACTAAGGCATTTGATGCAGGCTAAGTCCTATAACACAGAATTACTGTCCCTGGCTCCTGGCTCCTCTTCTACATTCAATAATTCAGGTAGCTGAAGCATCATGAAAGGAAACACAAGACAAATAAAATGGCAGAAAGAACAGAATTCATTGTCCTGGTATCCATTCCTCATCTGACACTCTTTCTTCTTATATTTTATTCTATTTGAGCTCCTCAAAATGGGTTTCAGAGCAAAGGCATTCCTCTCTTCTCACCCTTGCTCCGAAAATGTAACTTTTCCCAACTGTGCAGGACTCAGATCCAGTTTCTAATATGGGCCCCTCTTTGTGCCAAGTACCTTGACTATGTCACAGAATTACTATCTACAGGGGCAGGCGCTGAGACCTTTGTTCTCTCTATTAAATCTTGTCAGTGCACATTCCTGATTATTTTTTCTGTGACACACACACAAAACCTAATTAGAAATCCCCATTTTGAACCTTCATCAAAATAAAAAAAGCTTCTGCACAGCAAAGGAAACAGTCAACAAAATTAAGAGGCAACCCACAGAATGGGAGAAGATACTTGCAAATGACATTAAAGATAAAAGGTTGGTATCCAAGATCTATAAAGAACTTCTCAAGCTCAGCACTCAAAAACAAATAATCCAGTCAAAAAATGAGCAGAAGACATGAACAGACACTTCTCCAAAGAAGACATACAGATGACTAACAGACACAGGAAAAAATGCTCAATATCACTAGCTCTCAGGGAAATACAAATAAAAACCACAAAGAGATACCACCTTTAACACCAGTTAGTATGGCAAAAATTAATAAGACAGCAAACCACAAATGTTGGTGAGGATGTGGAGAAAGGGAACCCTCTTAAACTGTTGATGGGAATGTAAGCTTGTGCAGCCACTCTGGAAAACAGTATGGAGGTTCCTCAAGAAGTTAAAAATAAAGCTACCCTATGACCCAGCAATGCACTACTAGGTAGTTATCCCAAAGATACAGATGTAGTGAAAAGAAGGGGCACATGCAACCCAATGTTCATAGCAGCAATGTCCACAATAGCCAAACTGCAGAAGGAGATGAGATGCCCTTCAACAAACAAATGGTTAAAGAAGATGTGGTCCATATACAGAATATAATATCACTCTGCCATCAGAAAGGATGACTACCCACCACTTGCATTGACATGAATGGAGCTGGAGGAGATTATGTTAAGTGAAATAAGTCAAGCAGAGAAAGACAATAATCATATGCTTTCACTCATATGTGGAACATAAGGAATAGGACAGAGGACCATAGGGGAAGGGGAGAAAAACTGAAGGGGGAAAAATCAGAGAGGGAGACAAACCATGAGAGACTATGGACTCTGAGAAACAAACTGAGGGTTTCAGAGGGGAGGGGGGTGGGAATTGACGAAGACACATGTTGTGATGAGCACTGGGTGTTTTGGTTTTTTTTTTAAGATTTTGTTTATTTGAGAGTGGGAGGAAGAGAGAGTACAAGCAGTGGGAGGGGCAGAGGGAGAGAGAGAAGCAAACTCCCCTGCTGAGGAGGGAGTCCAACATGGGGCTCGATCCCAGGACCCCGGGATCATGACCTGAGCTGGAGGAAGATGCTTAACCAACTGAGCCACCCAGGCGAAGCACTGGGTGTTATGTACAACTAATGAGTCATTGAACACTACATCAAAAAAAACTGATGATGTACTATATAGTGGCTAACTGAACATAATATAAAAAGAAAAAGGAAAGAACAAAAAAAAAAAATCCCCATTTTGAAAGGGCCCTAAAGCAGCCACACTCATCTGTTGAGTAAGTATGAGGAGGTGTGGGTCTTAAATGAAAACATCTGTCCTATTCTGCTGACAAACATTAGGTCAAAGATGACACTGAGGACTCTTATCCTTACATGTTTTTGTTCCCTAATGGGCTTTATGATCACATTCCTTACAGCCTAGAGTGTATTTTGGGGCTGAAACATTTTTAAAGACATGATGTGGTAGCAGTATTCTGTATATTAACAAGAGGTTTGGTGCCACAGCTAAGAACAGTAACAGAATCTTCTTCCCTCTTACAGTCATTTTCAATGCCATTCTCAAAAAACTAGGTCTCTTGTTTCTTCTTCCCTGCCTTTCCCTCCACTCTCCCCCCTTCCTTTTTTTTCCCCTCCTCCCTCTCTCTGTCTTTCTGTAGGACTCAGATTCCCTTGTTACTATTTTTGCTTTGAATATCCCTGTCACAACAAAGTCTATATAAATGGACAAAATATCTTAACTTATGGGGTGCCTAGGAGGCTCAGTAGGTTAAAGCCTCTGCCTTTAAGTTTTTTTTAAACTTAAAGGAGGAGGAGGAGTCAAGATGGCAGAGAAGTAGCAGGCTGAGATGACATCAAGTCACAGGAGTTCAGTCAGATAGTTATCAAACCATTCTGAACACCTACAAATCCAACAGGAGGTCAAAGAGAAGAAGAGCAGCAATTCTAGGAACAGAAAATCGACCACTTTCTGAAAGGTAGGACCTGCTGAGAAGTGAATCCAAAGCAATGGGGAGATGGACCACTGGGGGAGGGGCTGGCTCCTGGCAAGCGGCGGAGCAACAGAGCACAAAATCAGAACTTTTAAAAGTCTGCTCCACTGAGGGACATTGCTCCAGAGGATAAGAGGGGGTGGAGCCCTCACAGGGCCAGCACGGTCTCAGGTCCCACGGGGTCACAGACAGATCAAGGGTGTCTGAGTGTCGCAGAGCTCGCAGGTATTAAGCCAGCTACAGAGACAGAGCCGAGGAGTGAGCTCTCAGCTGGGGGTTACTTTAAACTGTGATCTGTGGCACAGTCAGAACACTGCTCTTTGAGCAGGGACCCCACAAGTGGCAGATCTGGGGAGACCCCCTTGGAAGAGCAGAGTGGCAGGAATCTGCTGGGTTTGGAGACTCAAACAGGGCCCTGTGCCAGAAATAGAAACACTCCATCATAGGCCAGGTGAGCTCGGAATGCGGCCAGAGAACAGGAAGATGGGAGTGATTGAGCGCTTTTCTCCAACCACACACTAAGGAGTGGGGCCTAAGCTCTCGGCTCCTATGGGCCAGAGGTTGGGAGGCCGCTATTTTCATTCCCGTCCTCCAGAGCTCTACAGAAAGCGTTCAGGGAACAAAAGCTCCTCAGAGCAAACCCAAGCAGATTACTTGGCCGGGCCCCTGGCAAGGGTGGTGCAATTCCACCTCGGGCAAAGACACTTGAGAATCACTGCAAGATGCCCCTCCCCCAGAAGAGCAGCAAGAAATCCAGCCAAGAACAAGCTCACTGATCAAGGAGAAGAGTGGAATTCCAGAGGAAGGGAAAGCAAAGCATGGAATTCTTGGCTTTCTCCCATGATTGTTTAGTCTTGCAAAGTTAATTAAATTTTTTTAACTTTATTTTTGTTCTTATTCCAATTTTTTTAACTTTTGTTCTTTCCTCTTTTAACATTTTTTAACTAATTTATCTTAACAATACCTTTCTTTAAAAAAAAACTTTTTGAACTTTCATTATTATAGTCATATTTTATCCTTCATTGTATCTAACTTTGTTTTTTGTATACATATAGAGTTTTTTCTTCTAAAAAATTTTGGGATACAACTTCCTCTAATAGATCAAAATATACCCTAAATCTAGCAATCTAGCACAGGGCTTTGTTCTAGTCTCCAGCCTGAGAACATTCTCTCCACTTTTTTTTTTCTCTCTTTTCCCAACCAACTTATCTTATCAATTCCTTTAGAATTTTTTTAAAATTTTCATCTTTACACTCATATTCCACCCCTTCATTGTGTCTCTCTCTATATATATATATATTTCTTTGTTTCTTTGTTTAAAATTTTGGAAGGTAGTTTCTTCTAAGACACCAAAATACACCCAAAATCAAGTGGGTGGCTCTATCCTATTCACCAGTCTAATATATATATTTTCTTTAATTTTTTTAATTCCTCTCCCCATGATTTGGGGTCTCTCCAGATTATAAAACACACATTTTTCTGGGGTCTTTGCCACCCTTTTAATATTTTATTCTCTCATCCATATATTCTTACCTGGATAAAATGACAAGGAGGAAAAACCCACCACAAAAAAAAAAAAAAAAAAAAAAGCCACAAGAGGCAGTATCAATGGATAGGGACATAATCAATACAGACATGGGTAATATATCAGATTTAGAGTATAGAATGATGATCCCCAAGGTGCTAGCTCAGCTTAAAAAAGCCATGAAAGTTATTAGAGAAACCCAGCCTGGAGAAATAAAAGCCCTTTCTAGAGAAATAAAAGAACTAAAATCTAACCAAGCTGAACTCAAAAAAGCTATTAATAAGGTGCAATAAAAAAATGGAGGCTGTTACTGCTAGGAAAAATGAGGCAGAAGAGAGAATTCATGATATAGAAGACAATTTGACAGGGAATAAAGAAGCTGAGCAAAAGAGAGACAAACAACTACTGGACCATGAGGGGAGAATTCGAGAGATAAGTGATACCATAAGACAAAACAATATGAGAATAATTGGGTGGGATTCCAGAAGAAGAAAAAAGAGAGAGGGGGGCAGAAGGTATATTTGAAGGTATACTCTAATTAGAGTAGAGAATTTCCCTAATATGGAAAGGGAACAAGGATCCAAATCCAATCAATCAATCAATCAATCAATCAACAATCAATAAAAATAGGTCCATACCTCATCATCTAATAGTAAAACTTACAAGTCTTAGTGACAAAGAGAAAATCCTGAAAGCAGCCTGGGACAAGAAGTCTATAACATACAATGGTAGAAATATTAGATTGGCAGCAGACTTATCCACAGAGACCTGGCAGGCCAGAAAGAACTGGCATGATATATTCAGAGCACTAAATGAGAAAAACATACAGCCAAGAATACTATATCCAGCTAGGCTACCAGTGAATATAGAAGGAGAGATTAAATGCTTCCAGGACAAACAAAAGCTAAAAGAATTTGTAAACACTAAACCAGCCCTATAGGAAATATTGAAAGGGGTCCTCTAAGCAAAGAGAAAAACCTAAAAGTAGTAGACCAGAAAGGAACAGACAATATACAGTAACAGTCACCTTATAGGCAATTAATGGCACTAAATTCATATCTTTCAATAGATGCCCTAAATGGAAATGCGCTAAATGCCCCAATTAAAAAACACAGGATATCAGAATGGATAAAAAACAAGACCCATCAATATGCTCTCTAGAAGAAACTCACTTTAAACCCAAAGACACCTCCAGATTTAAAGTGAGGGGGTGGAAAACCATTTACCATGCTCATGGACATCAAAAGAAAGCTGGGGTGGCAATCCTTATATCAGATCAGTTAGATTTCAAGCCAAAGACTATAATAAGAGATGAGGAAGGACACTATATCATACTCAAAGGGTCTGTCCAACAAGAAGATCTAACAATTTTAAATATCTATGCCCCTAACATGGGAGCAGCCAACTATATAAATCAATTAATAACAAAATCAAAGAAACACGTTGACAATAATATAATAATAGTAGGGGACTTTAACATCCCCCTCACTGAAATGGACAGATCATCCAAGCAAAAGATCAACAAGGAAAGAAAGGCCTTAAATGACACACTGGACCAGATGGACATCACAGATATATTCAGAACATTCCATCCCAAAGCAACAGAATACACATTCTTCTCCAGTGCACATGGAACATTCTCCAGAATAGATCACATCCTGGGTCATAAATCAGGTCTCAAGTGGTACCAAAAGATTGTGATAATTCCCTGCCTATTTTCAGACCACAATGCTCTAAAGCTAGAACTCAATCACAAGAGGAAATTTGGAAAAAAACAAATACATGGAGACTAAAGAGCATCCCACTAAAGAATGAATGGGTCCACCAGGAAATTAAGAATTGAAAAAATTCATGGAAACAAATGATAATGAAAACACAACTGTTCAAAATCTGTGGAACACAGCAAAGACAATCCTGAGAGGAAAATATATAGCAATAGAAGC
The DNA here is from genome assembly GCA_003697995.1 of Taxidea taxus jeffersonii. Lineage (NCBI taxonomy): Eukaryota > Metazoa > Chordata > Mammalia > Carnivora > Mustelidae > Taxidea > Taxidea taxus. The sequence continues at coordinate 20,276 of RCUC01156461.1, forward strand.
TTTTCTCAAGAAACAAGAAATGTTTCAAATATACAACCTAGCCCTACACCTAAAGGAGCTGGAGAAAGAACAGCAAAGAAAGCCTAAACCCAGCAGAAGAGAAATAATAAATATCAGAGCAGAAATCAATGAAATAGAAACCAAAAGAACGGAAGAACAGATCAACAAAACTAGGAGCTGGTTCTTTGAAAGAATTAATAAGATTGATAAACCCCTGGTCAGACTTATCAAAAAGAAAAAGAGAAAGGACCCAAATAAATGAAATCATGAATGAAAGAGGAGAGATCACAACCAACACCAAAGAAATACAAACAATTACAAGAACATATTATGAGCAACTCTATGCCAATAAATTTGACAATCTGGAAGAAATGGATGCATTCCTAGAGTAAAATAAACTAACAAAACTGAACTAGGAAGAAATAGAAAACCTGAACAGACCCATAACCAGTAAGGAGTTTGAAGCAGTCATGAAAAATCTCCCAACAAACAAGAGCCCAGGGCCAAATGGCTTCCCAGGGGAATTCTACCAAGCATTTAATGAAGAATTAATACCTATTCTCCTCAAACTGTTCCAAAAAATAGAAATGGAAGGAAAACTTCTAAACTCATTTTATGAGGCCAGCATTAGCTTGATCCCCAAACCAGACAAAGACCCCATTAAAAAAGAGAATTACAGACCAACATCCTTGATCAATGCAGATGTGAAAATTCTCACCAAAATACTAGCCAATAGGATCCAACAGTACATTAAAAGGATTATTCACCACGACCATGTGGGATTTATTCCTGGGCTGAAGGTTGGTTCAACAACTTCAATCAATCAATGTGATACAATACATTAATGAAAGAAAGAATAAGAACCATATGATACTCTCAATAGATGCTAAAAAAGCATTTGACAAAGTACAGCATTCTTTCTTGATCAAAAATCTTCAAAGTGTAGGGATAGAAGGTACATACCTCAATATCATCAAAACCATCTATGAAAAACCCACATTCAAATATCATTCTCAATGGGGAAAAACTGAGAGCTTTTCCGCTAAGGTCAGGAACATGTCAGGGATGTCCATTATCACCACTGCTATTCAACATAGTACTAGAAGTCCTAGCCTCAGCAATTAGATAACAAAAAGAAATTAAAGGCATCCAATTTGGCAACAAAGAAGTCAAAGTATCACTCTTTACAGACGATATGATACTTTACAATTGCACCCAAAACCATAAGATACCTAGGAATAAATCTAACCAAAGAATCAAGGAATCTGTACTCAGAAAACTATAAAGTACTCATGAAAGGAATTGAGGAAGGCACAAAGAAATGGAAAAATGTTCCATGCTCATGGATTGGAAGAATAAATATTGTGAAAATGTCTATGCTACCTAAAGCAATCTACACATTTAATGCAATCCCTATCAAAATACAATCCATTTTTTTCAAGGAAATTGAACAAATAATCTTAAAATTTATATGGAACCAGAAAAGACCTCGAATAGCCAGAGGAATGTTGAAAAAGAAAGCCAAAGTTGGTGGCATCACAATTCCAGACTTCAAGCTCTATTACAAAGCTGTCATCATCAAGACAGTATGGTACTGGCACAAAAGCAGACACATAGATCAATGGGACAGAATAGAGAGCCCAGAAATAGACCCTCAACTCTATGGTCAACTAATCTTTGACAAAGAAAGAAAGAATGTCCAATGGAAAAAAGACAGTCTCTTCAACCAGTGGTGTTGGAAACATTGGACAGCCATATGCAGAAGAATGAAACTGGACCGTTTCCTTATACTACACACAAAAACAGACTCAAAATGGATGACAGACCTCACTGTCAGACAGGAATCCATCAAAATCCTTGAGGAGAACCAGGAAGCAACCTCTTCAACCTCAGCCACAGCAACTTCTTCCTAGAAACATCGCCCAAGGCAAGGGAAGCAAGGACAAATATGAACTACTGGAACTTCATCAAGATCAAAAGCTTTTGCACAGCAAAGGAAACAGTGAACAAAACCAAAAGACAACTGACAGAATGGGAGAAGATATTTGCAAACGACATATCAGATAAAGGCTAGTATCAAAAATCTATAAAGAACTTATCAAACTCTACCCCCAAAGAACAAATAATCCAATCAAGAAATGGGCAGAGGACATAAACAAACATTTCTGCAAAGAAGACATCCAGATGGCCAACAGACACATGAAGAAGTGCTCCACGTCACTGGGCATCAGGGAAATACAAACCAAAACCGAAATGAGATACCACATCACACCTGTCAGAATGGCTAAAATTAACAAGTCAAGAAATGACAGATGCTGGCGAGGATGTGGAGAAAGGGGAACCCTCCTACACTGTTGGTGGGAATGCAAGCTGGTGCAGCCACAGTGGAAAGCAGCATGGAGGTTCCTCAAAAAGTTGAAAATAGAGCCTACCCTATGACCCAGCAATCATACTACTGGGTATTTATCCTAAAGATACAGATGTAGTGATCCGAAGGGGCACGTGCACCCAAATGTTTATAGCAGCAATGTCCACAATAGCCAAGTTATGGAAAGAACCTAGATGTCCATCAACAGATGAATGGATAAAAAAGAAGTGGTATATATATACAATGGAATACTATGCAGCCATCAAAAGAAATGAAATCTTGCCATTTGCAATGATGTGGATGGAACTAGAGGGTATTATGCTGAGCAAAGTAAGTCAATCAGAGAAAGACAATTATCATATGATCTCCCTGATATGAAGAATTTGTCAGGGGTGCCTGGATGGCTCAGTGGGTTAAAGCCTCTGCCTTCAGCTCAGGTTATGATCCCAGGGTCCTGGGATCAAGTCCCACATTGGGCTCTATGCTCAGTGGGGAGCCTGCTTCCTCCTGCCTGCCTCTCTGCCTACTTGTAATATCTGTCAAATAAATAAATAATGGGGGGTTTGGAAGGTAGAGAAGGAAAAAAATGAAACAAGATGGGATCGGGAGGGAGACAAACCATAAAAGACTCTTCATCTCACAAAACAAACTGAGTGTTTCGGGGGGGAGTTGGGGAGGGAGAGGATGGTTGGCTTATGGACATTGGGGAGGGTATGTGCTATGGTGAGTGCTATGAACTGTGTCAACCTGGGGATTCACAGGCCTATACCCCTGGGGCCAATAATACAGTATACATTAATAAAAAATAAAAAATTAAATTTTAAAAAAAGAACAACAACAACAAAAAAGCCTCTGCCTTTGGCTCAGGTCATGATCCCCAGGTCCTGGGATTGAGGCTCGCATCGCGCTCTCTGCTCCGCGGGGAGCCTGCTTCCTCCTCTCTCTCTCTCTGCCTGCCTCTCTGCCTACTTGTGATCTCTCTCTATCAAATAAATAAATAAAATCTTTAAAAAAAAATCTTAACATGATCCTATCTAGTTTTGCTCCCTGCTGGGTACATATCACAATCAAGGAATGGACAATTCTGGAATGTTTCCAGTACAGTCTCTGGGGTGTGACCCACCTGGGGTAGAATCAGCTCTGCCATTTCTTAGTTTGGGACATTGAGCCAATCCTTTAACAATACTAAAGCTAGGAAACATCCTGTATAAAATGGGGCTTTCATAGGTATCCACCTGATGAGGTTTTTGGGGCAAAATACATACAATATCTCATTTTGCTTGGCACAAAAGAATCACTTAGCATCTCTGTAACTGGGAAGGCCTAGGAAGTAAATTAAAAAAAAAAAAAACATTTTAAGAGAGGGGTGCCTGAGTGGCTCAGTTGGTTAAGCATCTGTCTTAGGCTCAGGTCATGATCCTGGGGTCCTGGGATGGAGCCCCACTTCAAGGGGCTCCTTGCTCAGCCAGGAGCCTGCTTCTCCCTCTCCCTCAACCCCTTCCTCTCTCTCTACTCCTCCCTCTCTTTCTATCCCTCCTTCTCCCTCTGCCCCCTCCTCCCTGCCTCCTGCTCTCTCTCACTTCGCTGTCAAATAAATAAGATCTTTAAAAACATATATATTAAGAGTGATTTTCCCTAAAAATATCAGAATACAAATTCAACTTCTTAACAGTAATATAGTGATCTGCTTAGTATAAAAATTTACGGCCAACCCTAAGCTATAACAGAAAATGACTGAGCTTTCCATAGAAAACATCTGTTATTTCGATACTCAATAGTCACGACGACTTTGAAACGAAAAGTTACCAGTGATGTATTACTCGAGTCTACAGCCACTGTACTTTGAGCTAATTTTTCAGATAATCTCTCAATTTCTTTCACTGAAAGAGTATACACTCCCCTGGATGGAATATTTAAAAATTCGAATTCCAAATTCTAAGCCTTGAATAAGACCCCAGTGTTTTGCCTAGCTTATCTAGCTTGCAACACACCGGATGCACTTAAATATGCTATGAATGTTTCCTTAAGTTGCATTTATCCAGGAAAAATATTAATTTTCCTTCTGGTTCACCTACTTCCATTTTAATGTCGTAGTTCTGGCCGAGGACACTCTGGATAAGCTCTTTGATGGTCTGGTCGGAGGCCAGCTGGGCCTCCGACTGCAAGGAGGCGATGACCTCCTCTATGGAAGTCGGGATCACTCGCAGGGGCTGAGCGGCCTGCCGGGCGGCCTCCCGCGAGCCGCCCAGCCGGATGCTCCCGCGCTGGCTTTCGGAAACTGACCCAAGCGGTCGGCTGGCTAAGGCCGAGCTCAAGGAGGGGGTGTGAGCCCTGGCTCTCCTCCGCCGGCCGCCCGCCTCCGCGTCGCCCTCCCGGCTGGAAATGTAGCTGCCGGTCCTCGGTTTGGCCTGGCGGGCCTCTGCGAGCGGGGCCGTGCCCTCTTTCACGTCGCGCTCCCGGCCGGGGTGCGGGACGGGCTTGGGGCCCGTGGGCCGCGGGCTCCTCCGGCCCAGGCGCGCCCCGGGCCTCTCCCTTGCCTCAGGGAGCGGCATCAGGACTAACGGTCTGGACGTGCCAGCCCTGGACGCGATGACCGGCGGCTTTTTCTGTGGCGGGTGCCGGAGGAACGCAGAGCTCCGCAAGTAGAAGTCCCGGGGGCGAAACCGCCGGGTCTTTCCCAGAGCGGCCTCCACGCTCGGGGCCGGGGGCCGCGCTGCACCTCGGGGCGCCTGCTGCAGGAGGGCCGCAGTGAGAGTCGTAGGGCCTTTAGCTCGAGGGGACCCTGATGGCTTTGAGGGTCCATCGTAGGCGGCGCTGCCCTTCTCCCCAGGAGGGGCAGGGCCCAGGGCCTGGAGGCCGCACACTGAGGCTTCATCCACAGCTGGCTTGGGGGCCAACTTCTGCTTGAATTGGAGAAGATCCTTTTTAGTTTCCTGTCGAAGCCTCTCAAGCTCTTTAAAGATGTAGGATTCTTCTTTGTATTTCAGTCCAAAATGCTTCGAAACTGCGGACATCTTGGCCAATTTATCCTGTGAAATAACGACAATATATTACATATCTGTAACAAAACTCATGTCGATAAATACAAGTCAAGCTCAAAAAAAGCCTCTTAAGGTACAACGCTCGGTGTGCTCCAAGAGGCACAAGTGGGTAGTATTAGTTTATGTCATCTTAAATCCAACTACTGGCCTTTTCACAGGAACCATGGAAAACCTTTAAAGCAGTAACTTTTTTACAGTAGGAATTTCTGAAACTCCGATTGGTTTTAACATTTCTTTAGACTATAATGTAATGTCCCAATTCCAGACAAGAGAGACAGGCATAGAGAATCTAAAGAAACCCAAAGAGAGAGGGGCACCTGGGTGGCTCAGTGGGTTAAAGCCTCTGCCTTCAGCTCAGGTCATGGTCCCAGGGTTCTGGGATCGAGCCCCGCATTGGGCTCTCTGCTCCACAGGGAGCCTGCTTCCTCCTCTCTCTCTCTCTCTGCCTGCCTCTCTGCCTACTTGAGATCTCTCTCTGTATCAAATAAATAAATAAGTAATCTTAAAAAAAAAAAAAAAAGAAAGAAAAAGAAAGAAACCCTAAGAGAGAATAGAGACTATCATCTGATGTGAAGCTAGCCCACAGATTTTACAGTTGCTCCAAATTTTTCAAAGACACAAATTTGTACCAACAATTTTAAATTGAGACGTTTTCACATAAAATTCCAGATAAACAGTTTCTCTGGGGAGAAAAAAAAAATTAAGGCTCTGGCAATGCAAGGGCCAAATCCCTACTCTTGGGGCAAGATGACAGTTTCCTCTTCTTCTAACTGGTGGTGGGTGTCTCCATCCCTCCGCCAGCCCACTTCCCTCAATATGCCTCCTGATCTAGAGCAGACCGCATGACTGGGGCAAGGTGATCAGCACCAAGGTAGGCTGCAGCCAGATCATGAGGCCTTGCATGCCAAATATTCATACTTTTTCTCTTGGCTACTGAAAACCATTCAAAAACGTTTAACAGAATATGGCTTGATAGAATCTGGTGCTTGGGGGATATTGAGTAGGACAAAGAATAAAGGGAGGGAGGCAAAGAAGAGTCTCCACAGCTTGAGCATAAGGCCTGGCATTGGTAATGGAGCAGACTGAAAACAGATACATAATAGGTAGAATTGATAGGATCTGGCCAAAGAGAAGGAGTAAATGAGAGTGATTAAAGATCCTTCATAAAATAGGAACTTTGAATCATCTTGATGAAGTCTTCATCGTAGCCAACTACACAATAAAACCTCCATTATTCAGTGACTTAAACACATAAAAATGGTTAAAATGGTAAATTTTTATGTGTATTTATTACCTGGTATTCAGCAGGGCCAGTTCATCTTTGATCCTTAAGTAGATTTTTAGATCCTGAGAGATCTCAGGTCATTAACAAAAGCCAGGCTAACAAGAAATATAAATAGAGAAGGGCCCAATTCAGATTCTTTTGTAGGTGGGATTCATCTCTGGGAAGTGGGATGAGCAGGAGCAATAGAGAGGAAAATGGGAAGAGTTCCACAGAAGCCAAGAAGAGGGGAATTTTGAGAAATAGGGGTAAAACAATGAAAATAAAAACAGAATAAATGAATTAGAAAAACTAATTTGTGTAGTTTTAGGAAACCCAAGGCCAAGGTTCTTTGAAAAAAAATTATAAAGCAGAAACACCTCTGGAGTATCACTACTATTTGCAAATATGATTATCTACCTAGAAGATCTAAAGCAAAGAATTACTTAGAATTATGATAGATTTCTGCAAGGCTTTTAATTTTATACAAAAACCAATAACTTCCTTTAGACCAAAATGATCCATTCAAAAACACAGTGATAAAATTCCATTATAATTTTTTTTTTAAGATTTTATTTATTTGACAGACAGAAATCACAAGCAGGCAGAGAAGCAGGTAGAGGGGGGGGGAAGCAGGCTCCCTGCTGAGCAGAGAGCCTGATGTGGGGCTCGATCCCAGGACCCTGGGATCATGACCTGAGCTGAAGGCAGAGGCTTTAACCTGCTGAGCCACCCAGGTGCCCCCCATTATAATTTTTTAAAGTATCTAGCCACACCCTAGAAATAAACACAAAGAAACATACTTAAACTGCATGAATAAAATTTTTATAATTTTACTGAAGGATATAAAAGATGTAACTAAATAGTTAATGTCCCTTGGTGAAAAAAATCAAATATTGTAATTACATAAGGGCTTTCCAAAATACTGCATTGGTTTAATGCTATCATAATCAAATCTAAAAATTCTGTTTTCGGACTCTGAAATAAAAAACAGGATAGATTAGGCAAAATTTGTAAAAGGGAAATGAGGGAGCACTAATCTAACAAGATAATTAAAACTTACACAGATATAAGAATTAAACCGGATATACTACTGCTAGAATCATCATGTAGACTGAGCAAAAGAATTAAAAACACTGAGTTATATTGTAAAAAAAAAAAGTGTTAAATTGGCAATAAGAATTATCCAATAAGTTGTGCTCAGGCAATTGGTAGATTATTGGACAGGGGGAGGGGGAAATTATACCTCATTTTATGCCATTTACCAAAAAAAAGATGGATTTAACACTTAAATGTGGAAAAAATTTTATTTTACTTTGCATTTCTTTGCTTGTCATCTTATCCACATTCTTGATTGGACTTACATTAATTCATTAAAAAAGTTATCTTTACAATTAGATTTATTCATTTACCATAGAACAAAATATCCTATTTAGCTTCTAAATATAGTCATATTGCTTTTAATATCTAATATCTGCTGGTGATTCTCAAACAGAAGACCCTGCTACATGCCAGAGCTCTCATCTGGGAATCAATAGGTGCTCTTTCTGTACCCATCTCCACCAATGCCCAGACCTTGAAGAGTTCAGTTCTACCCATAACCAGATTTCATATTAAAAAGTGAAAATAATATACTGTTTGCTCTCTTTTGCACAATAGTATATGAATATTAGGAATGATTCCTTTTTCTTTTTTAAAGATTTTATTTATTTATTTGACAGAGAAAGAGATCACAAGTGGGCAAAGAGGCAGGCAGCGAGAGGGGGAAGCAGGCTCCCCGCCGAGCAGAGAGCCCAATGCAGGGCTTGATCCCAGGACCCTAAGTTCATGACCTGAGCCCAAGGCAAAGGCTTAACCCACTGAGCCACCCAGGCACCCCTAGAAATGATTTCTAAAACCCTTAAGGAAGTTTCCCTTTTTATAAAACATGCTGTATAATCCTCCTCATAGTGTTTTGGCTATTATTGTTTGCACAGGTGGTAATATGCTCACACTGACACCATCTGCATTTCTTCCTACAAAAGGCTGTAACTGGAAGAGAGCACGGAAGAGAGGCACATTAATACTTGATGAGAATCTGACTTGACTCTCCCAACTGCACTTCCCTTTTGTTTCTTAGTTCCTGCTTTGTATTCCCATCCCAACTTCTCTCAGGCTCTTGGTTTGCTATTGAAGTTTATCAAGTGTTCATTGTTTAACATTTCCCAGTACACTCCCTTGAGTTCTTCATAGGAGTTGCTCTTCACATGTAAAAATAAACCAATAGGATATAGAACGTCTACCTTTGACAAGAACTTCTATTGTGTTTTCAAGGTAGGTGATATCTCAATGCTAAATGGGGCGGTCCACAAAGCTTAGTGACTTTCCTTCTCCCACCCAACCCTCAACACTACAAAATATTTAAAATGACTTTTAAACATCCAGTCTCATGGGACAATAAAATGTTCCCTTTTTTGGGTGGCAATTTATTAAAAGAAAGAGACCAGTTCTGACTTGGAGATTGTTAAGGAAAAATAATGTAACTATCACCAAAAGTATTAAGGTGTCAAGCCTGCTGCTCACAATTCAGGCTAAGTTTACTTTATATTTTAAAATGGGACAGAATGTGCTTGAAATCTTTACAACCTGAGTAGTAATTTCAGTAATTTCACTTTATGCTTCTTTCCCAATTATTGGAACTCTGAACCTTTTCCTTTTTCCTCTCCCAGGAGGTTCAGTGCCTGAACAGTGAGGTAGTCAGAAAGGCCAAGAGCCAGCATTCTTTCCTCTCCTACAAGGTGCGATCAGACATGAGAATCAAGCTCTCCAACCATAGGTGGCTAGAACCCAAAGAGAGCAGACTAGTGGATTCTCCAGGTTCTGGGGCAGGTTGCTCTCTGGTTCTTGCAGATGTGGCCATTCCTCCTATTGGAACAGAATATCCATACTCTGCTCTAGACTTCAACTAAGTCTAAGTAGTCAACTAAGTCTGTAGAAATGAACAGAGCAAACCACCAGAAAACTTGGTTCTAAGCAACATGGAACCACCTCACATAGGGAAAGGAATCCTTTATATGTTAGGCCTGTTTCCTCAGATTATTATACTGAGAATAGAGCCAAAGTGCCAGCTGGTTAGATGGAGGACTTGACTTCTTCTGTGTATAGTAATGGGTGCCTCAGTGGGAGGGGTGACACATTAAGAACAAGATTTAGGTTCTCTTGGGTCCATGGCCAAATATCAACTCAATTCGCTTACTAAATTTCATGTCAACATCAACTTCCAATACACACATATTTTCCAAAAGAAATATCTAAGTCCAAGGAAAGTCTATCACATCTGGTAGAATCTTCACATTGCAAGGGAAATAAAAATATTCTGAAAACAACTACTTATTTTTGAAATAGCAGTGGTAGAAGTGAGACCTGTTTTTGCACTGATTACAATTTATGAAAAAGCTTAATAGGTAGTATATAATCATTTTAACAACTTTGCTAAAAGAATAAGATAATGGTATTTTTTTCTACGTTTGAAACTTTCTATAATATTTGTTTTGCTGTCTTTAATCTTAAGCATATCAATTATAGTAACTCACACTTACATTGTGCTGTTTAAAAATTATTCAGAAGCCTATAGAAATTTCAAGACTCTAAAAACATTCTACTGTTAAAACCAGTACCTAGAAAATGCCTATAGCCTTTGTGATATATATACATACAAACATAAATACATAACAGGTAATGGAACAATGAAACATCTCCCTGCCTTTTTCTTCTCCCCATGTTCTGTCTTTCCTTCTTGAACTTCCTTCATCTAATTTGCTCAAATAGCCAAAAAAGGAAAATAAAAGAATTTTATTATTATTATCACCATGTTTTTGACATGTTAAATGTTGCATGCTCTCAATTTCAAAAGTAATTTGTTGGAAATTCCACTTCTACATCTATAGAATATCCTCCACTAATAACAGTTGATAGACTCTGGGAAAAATATAAAAAACAAATACCTGAGGATTCTTCAAAATAAACAAAAGCAGGCAGACTGTGGAAGAGAGTAGACACTCGTGGAAACACCAGTCTGGAGGTGAGTTTCCAGGTCTATTGTGGCCTTTCCCTAAATGCCATCCATACTGTGGAATGGCGTAGTGCAGGTGGCAAAAACTTTGATAGAAAGCCCTTCATCATTCTGGCCAGACAAATCAGAGAAAAGACCACTGGCAACAACCACCACTGAGGAGTGAGAAAAAAGTCCCAAAGGAGAGAGCCAGAAAAGGTAATCCCCCAATTCTGCATCTAAACTCCATACACGTCTAGACTGACCTCTGAACTGTGCATATGTAGGACAAACTCAAAGCAGCACAATAATGGCTTAAAGAGCTAAAGTGAGATTTAGCTGAACTTAACTTCCGATCATAGAGAGTCAGATAGAGTTTACAGTGAGTATGACCTGGTGAATTGCCTGCCAAATGAAAAACATCAACATTCTTCAGAGGCCTATAGCAGAATCCACAGTCTACACAACAAAACATTAACAACATCCAGGATACAATAAGAAAAATAATTACTCAGCATAAAAAGATCCAGGAAAATGTGACTCACTCTCAAGGACAAACATAATGAACAGACACCAGTCCAGAGACGACGCAGAAGTGGAAATTACTAAATAAGGCCTTTAAGGAAACTATTAAAACTATGTTTAATGAAGTAAGGGGATATAGGCTAATGAGGAATAAAAAGATAGAAAGACTTAGGATAGACATAAAAATTTAAAAATGGAAATTTTATATCTGAAAAATATAATACTTTCAATAAAAATTGGACTAACAGAATGGAGAAGTCAGAGAAAAGAATCAGTGAATTGGAAGATAAATCAACAGGAATTATTCAATATTTAAAAGAGAAAGAAAAAAGCTGGGGGGAGGGCAGTGCAGGGAACACCCTCAGAACCTTGTGAAGCAGTATCACAAGTTCTAACATATGGGTAAGCAGTATCCAGAAAGGAGAGGGAGATAGGGTGAAAAAATACTTAAAGAAATAAGTGAAAAATGTATGAGAAAACCTCTCAAACCTGAAGAAATACCTAATGAAACCCAGTACATAACAAGCAGGATAAAACCAATAAAAACCACATGTCAGCTACTGGAAATCAAAGATAAAGATAAAATACTGAGAGCAGAGAGAGAAAAACAATACATTATTTATAGGGAAGCAATTCAAATGACAAAAACTTCCCATTAAAAACCGCTGAAACCAAAAGATAGTGAAACAAGATTTGTAATATGCTTGAAGAGCAAATAACTATCGACAAGAATGTTGTGTCTAACAAGCATATTCTTTTAAAAAAATGAAAGCAATATGAAGACATATTCAGACACAAGGAAGCTAAGAGAATTGCTCACCAGCAGACTTGAAAACTTTAAGAAATAATAAAGGTTTTACTTCAGGCTGATGAGAAATTATGTAAGAGAAAACCCCTACCTAGACTGTTTAAGAATAAGCGAGAAAAAAATCACTAATACCAAGAATAAAAAAGTGCTTTTCACTACTGGCCCTAAAGATACAAAAAGATAATAAGAAAACATAACAAACAACTTTATAGCAACAAATCCAACAATTTAGATAAAATGGTCAAATCCTTGAAATTTTCAGTTTACCAAAATTAACATAAGAAACAGAAAATCCTAATAGTCCTATATTAAGTAATCTTATTCATTACCAAAAATCTTACCACAAAGACACTTCCAGGTACAGGTGGTTCTCTCAAGCAGTCAAGAAAGAACACCAAACTTACACGTGTTTTCAGAAAGTATGGTAACATTTTGAGATGTGCATAACTATAACACCAAACCTCACAAAAGCATTTTCTAAAAGGGAAATTATGTTACCAGTATCCCTCATGAATACAGAAATCTTAAGTAAAATATTAGTATATCAAATCCAGAAATATATTTTTAAAGGTATAATATATACTACTGATCATAAAGAATTTATCTCAAGGCTGAAAATTTGATTTAACATTTGAAAATCAACATAGTTTACTGTATGAATAGAAAATAGAAGAAAATATATGATCATTTCAATGGATAGTAGAAAACCATTTGCCAAAATCCAACACTCTCATGATAATAACAAAGAAATAATTGTGCAAATATGTTTCATAGGGAACATCAATCTGATTAAGAGAATTTACAAAAAAAACTTACAGCTAACATTATATTTTTGCTCTCCCACTAAAATTGAAAACTAGCCAAAAGTGTCACAATTCTTTTTTTTTAAGATTTTATTTATTTATTTGACAGAGAGAGAGATCACAAGTAGATGGAGAGGCAGAGAGAGAGAGGAGGAAGCAGGCTCCCTGCTGAGCAGAGAGCGGATGCTGGGCTCAATCCCAGGACCCTGAGATCATGACCTGAGCCAAAGGCAGAGGCTTTAACCCACTGAGCCACCCAGGTGCCTCACAATTCTTTTTTTTTCTAATTGTTCATTGTAACATTGTTAATGAAAGCAAGTAGACAGACCTTTATATCCATTAACAAAATATTAAAAAGTGCCTCAACTCTTCCCACATTTATTCATTGTACTGGAGGTCCTAGCCATTGCAATATGGCAAGGAAAAGAAATAAAAGGAATAAATTGGAAAGGAAAAAGTAAAACTGTTCTTATTTGTGGTGAATAAATTGGAAAGGAAAAAGTAAAACTGTTCTTATTTGTGTCAAAAAAAAAAATGATTTTCAGGTCAGTAATTCCAAGTTATCTACAAAACAATCCCTAGTTGTCTACAAGTGACTTATCAAGGTTGTATGATACAAGTTAACATACAAAATCAACCATATTTTAATATGTTAGTATCAAACCATTGGAAAATAATACCCAAAAAGACATTAAATTCTTGAGAATGAGTCCAACGAAAGATATCCAAAATCTCTACACTGAAAATTACAAAACATTGCTAAGAGAATGTTTGTTAACTAGAAGACTCAACATTGTTTAAAATGGCAATTCTCCCCATATAGATTTATAGATCCCATGCAATCCCAATCAAAATTCCACCAGGCTTTTTTTTTTTTTAACGGAAATTACAAGCTGATTCTAAAATGCATACACAAGTTTAAATACCTTTAAATCATTAAAATTGATTTTTAAAAAACTAGAGGACTTACACAATCCAACTTCAAAACTTAGTATAAAGCTACAGTAGTTGAAGCAAAGGTCCTGACAAATCATTATGCTGGGTAAAGGAAGCCAGATACAAAACAGTATATATTGTAGGTTTCCATTTATATGAAATTCTAGAATATGTAACCGATTCTATGGTGTCACATAGCAGATCAGTAGCTGGTAGGGGGCAGTTAGAACAGGTGAGAACAGGGATGGATACCAAAGGAACAGAGGAATGGGAAGGTTCAGTTATCAGAAATTTAAATAAAAACTTGGGGGGAAAAAAGGAGTCAGTTATCTTGATTGTAGTAATTGTTTCAAAGGTGTGTACATCTGTCAAAACTTATCAAATTGTACACCTGTACATTATATTGTAATACATTATACTAACTACTAATCTGATTGTTCTCTGCAGTTTATGGAATATAAATTATACCTTTATAAAGCTGTAAACAGGAAAAAAATTGTTGAAATTTTATATTTGAATGCTGAATAATAAAAAGAACTATTGAACTTTAAAGTCTTGCAATGGTAGTTCCCGATAGTTTCACTTTGGATCTGGGGTCTTGGATGCTAGATAATCCTTTCATGAAGCCTGCAGTGTCCCACTGCCCACCAAAGAGTTTTGGGGCCACACTCAGAAAAGAGCTTCCTATTCCAAAATTATACACACTGACATCAGTGGGGAGATCACCTAATGGTGTGTAAGGCTTGCCCCAAACAACCAGCCCCATCAAGGGATACCAGGAAAGGTCAGGCAGTTGGAAATTAAATTCCCTCCACTGTGACCTTTCTCCCTCCCCACATTCCCTCCGGTCCCTTCCTGTCTTTCGCCTTCCTAACTCCCCACAGCCTGGCCGTCACAATCTACCCATCTTTCCGTCCCACCAGGTTTTCGCTCTTTCCGAGGGCATCACAGCCTACTCTAAACCCAATACCTTCTCCAACCCCAGCCCTATTTTCTACGCTGATTTTCTCCGAGATTAGTGTGGATTAAAGAGGCAGAACGGGAGACGACGATTGCTCCGCCCAAAGAGCGCAGCCTCTTCCCACACCCTCTCAGACGAAGCCACCAGCGCCCCAGTCCGCCTCTCACCCGCCTGCCGGGACGCCTCTGCTCCCATTCAGTTGTCGAGAAGGTTGACAAGGCCTCAGCCCGGCGTTATATCCTACCCGCCTTCCCGGGGCCGAGCAGCCGGGTGGGCTCGGACAGGCTCTACTGGAAGGAAGAACGCGCTCCGTTGCTCGGCAACAAGCAGCGCGTCCTCTGCCGCCTAGCGCCCGGGCTCAGACTCTTGTGGATCCCTCCGCGCTATGGGTCCCAAGCCCGCGGAACCGGCTCCAAGGGCGCCTTTGGACCAGAAGCCAAAACTTAAACTGAGCGGCCTCTGCTTTCTGGGCTGTACACTTGCTAGTCCCAAAGAGCTTCCTGGCCTGGAGTCTCCTAAATCGGCCGTTTATGCCCCTTTAAACCAACTGCTTACTTGGCACTCACGTTCTTTATACATTTAAACGAATTATGCTTGAAGCATGAGATTCAGACTTCTGGAGAGGTCCTTTATACTCCTAGATTCAGCATCGTCAGAGTTTCTGATGTCCAAGATAAGAAAGATTATAAGAAGCAATAATTGGCATTCTCTGTTAAAGTTGAATACACACATACTCTATGACCCAGCAATTCCACTCTCAATAGGAATGCATATAAACATGCACGAAGAATCATGTGCATCAATATTCATAACAGTTTCATTCATGATAGCTAAAAACTGGTAAATAGCCAAATGCCCATCAAAAGCAGGGTGCATAAATTAATTGTGGTATATTCATAAAATGCAATAAAGGATGTGAACAACCTTCATCCGTGGAAAACAACACAAATGAATCTCTATGAACTAATATGCTAAACATAACGAGTACACACTATACGAGTCCATTCATATAAGGTTTCTTTTATTAATTTTTTAGTTAAATTCCATTTAGTTGGGGCGCCTGGGAGGCTCAGTGGGTTAAGGCGCTGCGTTCGGCTCAGGTCATAATCCCAGCGTCCTGGGATGGAGTCCCACATCCGGCTCCTTGCTCGGCAGGGAGCCTGCTTCTCCCTCTGCCTCTGCCTGCCTCTCTGTCTGCCTGTGCTCGTTCTCTCTCTCTCTCTCTCTAATAAATAAAATCTTTTTTAAAAATTCCATTTAGTTAACATCTAATGTATTACTAGTTTCAGGGGTAGAATTTAGTGACTCATCAGTTGCATATAACACCCAATGCTCATTATATCAACTGCCCTCCTTAATGCCCATCACCCAGTTACCCTATCCCCCATTCCCCCCAAACAATTTTCAGTTCCTTTCCTATAGTTAAGGGTCTCTTAAGGGTCTCCTATAGTTAAGGTTTTCCTCCCTCTCAGTTCTATTTTTTTTAAGATTTTATTTATTTATTTATTTGACACACAGAGAGAGAGCACAAGTAGGCAGAGAGAGGGAGGGGAAGCAGGCTCTCCACTGAGCAGAGGGCCCCAGGCAGGACTCCATCCCAGGATCCTGAGATCATGACCTGAGCAGAATGCAGAGGCTTAACCCACTGAGCCACCCAGGCGCCCTCCCTCTCTGTTTTTATCTTATTTTATGTTTTCCTTCCCTTCCCCTATGTTCATCTGTTTTGTTTCTTAAATTCCACATATGAATGAAATCATCATATAAGGTTTAAAAATCAAGACAGAAAAAACTACAGCACTCGCGGATACATGCTCAGCTGCTGTATTACAAAAAAAAAAAAAGTAATAACAGTAAGAGTCAAAATAGTAGTCATCTTGGGAGTGGGAGTGGAGAAGGTGATGGTGATTGGTGGACACTGCAAGGAGGAGTCCTGGGATAGTAGCACTATTCTGCATTTTAACCTTGGTGATGATTGTTTGAGTTTTCTTTTTGTGATAAACCCCTGTTTTCTATTTTGTTTACTTTTCTGTGTTATATTTCACTATTATTTTAAAAACCAAAAGAAAATCCAATTAAATGCCATCATGTAAATGAAGGTGCTTTGCTCACTGCCTGGCATTCAATGGCCCCCAAGTGTTGATTTTATATTGCTCTACTTTCTACCAATCTCTCCCTTTCCGAATACTCAGGCAACTAATAGATGAGATCAGGAAAGTGGCAGATAAAATCTTCTGGAACTCCTCCCTGAGACTGATGCTTCTCAGAAATTCAAGATAGAAGAATATTCTGCAGCACAATTCCCTGGTACTGGGCCTCGAAGCAGCCCAACTGTGGAGATGGATGCACTCAGAAATTCTCAGGCCTCCCTGAGGCAGCTCCCACTCTCTAGACACAGAGCCAGGCAAGGATACCAAGTTTTGCCAACAGTGCCAGTCCCTTTGCTCCCTGAGATTCTGCAACCTCTTCTGTAAAATGGAGATAATAATCTTACCTCAAAGGTTTGTTGCTTTATTCCCCAACATAATGAGTTTAAAATGGTTGCTGAGTGTCCACAAGATGAGAAGCATTTTACAGAGAAAGATCTGCTGTCCCTGAGATTTCACTACACCCACATCATGTACCACTGCCTTGTGGTTACTCCTTGAGGGCAGCTTCACCCTAAGTGTGGAAGTAACTCCTGCAGACAATAAGTGTCACTTTCCTTTGCTAATTAGAATAATAAACAGTGAGGCACCTGGGTGGCTCAGTGGGTTAAAGCCTCTGCCTTAAGCTCAGGTCAAGATCCCAGGGTCCTGGGATCGAGCCCCACATCGGGGCTCTCTGCTCTGCGGGGAGCCTGCTTCCTCCTCTCTCCCTGCCTGCCTCTCTGCCTACTTGTGATCTCTGTCTGTCAAATAAATAAATAAAATCTTTTTTAAAATAAAATAAAATAAAATAATAAGCAAATAACCAAAATGCTTATTGTGAATTGTTCTTGGTGCCATCCTGGATGCTGCATAAAAATAACATATAGGCCATATTCCTAAAATCGAAAAAATTTTAAATTAATGTAGCCCTGAAACTTGTTATGGTCAGGGATCAATTTATATGGTAAATAAACATTGTTCATTAATATTTTTATAATAATATGAAATGGTAACAAGTATTTAGATATTCATACCATAGGATAATACAATCCATGAGCTAGATACTATTAGCTTCATTTTATAGGTAAGTTACTGATGTTCAAAGAGATCAAGGATTTACCTTTGATCTCCTAGCTAATAATCAGTTCTGGGCTGGGAACTGTAGGTCTAAATGAAAGATAGAAAGAGAAAGAAAAACACAGAGAGAGAGAGAAGGAAGAAAGGAGGAAGGGAGAGAAGAAGAGAGAGAGAGAAGGAAGAAAGGAGGAAGGGAGAGAAGAAGAGAAAGAGGGAGGGTGGAGGGAGGGAAGAGGGAGAGGGAGGAGGGGGAGGAGAAGGGGAGGAGGGAAAGACAGAAAGAAAAAGGAAGAAGAGAAAGAATACTTAGTGATCTAAAGATATTTCAGATTCATTGTTGATATTATAATGCTTCTGAATGAAAATGATAATACTCTAGGTTCTGTTTTATAGAAAAGGGCATTAGACTCAAAGAACAGCATAAAATTACTCAATCATTGAAACACTATGATTTCACCTAAGTTTTTGTCACTCTTAAACCAACACCTACTAGTCCTCTTGTTTTGGAGCCTCCTATTGGATTCACTGCATAGCAAGTAAAGGAAGACCCAGAAATTCAACTTCCATAGCTTCAAAATACCCTCAGAACAAATTCCAGAGTTCTCCAAAGAGAATGCAAGCCTCTTCATAATTAGGACCTTTCCAAAGATCTTTTTGGAAAATAGTTAATTAAATTCATAACTTGACTTTATATTATGCACCAAAATAAATTCCAACTGGATGCAAGATTTTGTTATACATAAGAGTAGCAGGTATAGATAAGACTTATAAGCATTAAACCATAAAAGGCAGGAACTCTGGTTAAAATATTGATGGATTTTTTTAAAGTATCTATGTGTTGAAAAATAAGCAGAATTATAATACAAATGAAAAC
Source organism: Taxidea taxus jeffersonii (assembly GCA_003697995.1). Taxonomy (NCBI): domain Eukaryota; kingdom Metazoa; phylum Chordata; class Mammalia; order Carnivora; family Mustelidae; genus Taxidea; species Taxidea taxus. The sequence goes on from RCUC01156461.1 coordinate 39,086, forward strand.
CTGGTGGAAAACTCACAATATTTATGACAAACATGGGATTAATATTCTTTAGATGAAAAACAGAGAAACACTCAAAAATTTTAATTGGTTAACTGAGGTGTGGAAAGGCAGTTCCCAAAAGAAGAACTTCTTTTTTTATGGCCAGTAGAAATATAAAAACATTCAACCTCAGTAGTAATCTCAGAAATGCAAATTAAAATAATGCTATGTAATTTTTGCCAATCAAATTAGAAAGTTAGTAATAGAGTTCCTGCATGGGACTGAAGAAATAGGATCACTCATAGATTTCTTTGTTTGTTTTTAAAGATTTTATTTATTTGACAGTGAAACACAGCGAGAGAGGAGGCTGAGCAGGCAGTCCAATGCAGGGCTTGAACCCAGGACCCTGGGATCATGACTTGAGCTGAAGGCAGGCACTTAATGACTGAGCCACCCAGGCACCCTCACTCATAGATTTCTGCTGCCATTTCCCATTTTGCTAGATGTCCTTCATTCCTGCACCATTGCCTGGACATTGCCCCAACCCAACTGGAAGCCCAAAGGCAAGGAAAACTTGCCAAGGAAAAGGCAGAGAACTGAGTAGAAAGAAGTGGGGGCTAGAGAGAAAAACAGACTAACTAGAAAAGTCTGTTACCCAAAGTTGCCTGTACTGCTTTAATCCACAGACACTAACGTCCTGAAACAGCTTCTCCTGTCTTAAGGTCCTCCCCTGGCATTGCTTACCCTCAGCCTTCTCCTCACACCCTACTCAACCATCTTACCCCTAGATGATCTACTTAACTTATGTTAGGCCTCCCTCCTGACCCTAAACTCTGACATGATTCTAACATCTGAGCTTTGGAGTTCAGAAAGGGACTTGTGGGAAGCCAGGCATCACCCTTCCCTGGGGTGCCTCAAAAGTCTGGCGCCGGGCCTGATCTCAGGATTTTTAAGGTAAGATAAAAATAGCAAGCACTGAGCAGAAAGAAAACTCTGTGAGTAAAACTATCCATTTGAAAAGAAAAGATACAAATAACACTAATAAGCTTGGTCCAAAGCAGGTGGACCTGGCTGAGAATTAAGGATTTATTTTTCTAGGACACAGTAGCTGGTATTTAGCATTCCATGCACCCTTTACACTTCCAAAGGGCTTTGCTTAGATGTTCTCCAAGTATGGTAATGCACTAGAGACTTTGCTGAGTTTGAGGTCAAAACCATTCCTTTTCTAAAGGTAGGTATGTAAGACTGTGGGATGTGCTTTGTAGCCTAAACATTGAGCTTAGAGAACCAATGCCTGGTTTAAGCTTAGAAAAACTAACAGCTCTCCCTAAGTAAGCTGTAAAAACAGAAGCTGCATTTAGCCAGAAATTGCTCGCAGCCTGAGATTTCTGTGTACCAGCACACTTCCCCTGAATGCACCTCCCCCAGGACCAATCCAAAAAAAATTAATCAGCTTTGAAGATGTGTGATTTTTCTGTTCTCCCGTTAAGGAAATATTTTATTCTATCCACCTGGTTCTGATCACTAAATGAAACGGAATTCAAAAACTTATTAGAGCCTTGTCCACAGGACCTTCTTAACCCATCCAAGCCCTGTCTGAAATGTGGGTTGTTGTTCATGTGAGTCCCAGGGATCCACTCTGAAACTCCAATTCTTCTAAGCCCCCTTAGCAGGAGGAATTAAGCAACTCATGAATCTTCACTTCAGCAAATGGATCTGTATCTGGCAAAAGTCTTTAGTGATTTGGTCTTTTCACATACAATACTGTTTTTTTCTTAATGAAGACTTGGCACCCCACTAAGTTTTCTTGCACATGCAAGGTAATATTCAGAGTCTTTAATATTTGAAGGACCTATGGTAAGCCCAGCATGTTTGCTTGATTTCAGATGGATTCCCAGGAAGTCCCCCCTTTTAAGGGCATTTATGTCAAATAGTTCTTTTTAAAAACTTTTTCCTTGCTGTAATGTTATCTTGGGTCTGGGACATTTTAGGAAATGTCCTAAGTGATAATCCTCCAACTGACCCTAAGTAGTTTCTTCTAACTCTGTCCATGAGAGAGGAAGTGGCAAAGGAGGTCCAAGGGAGAAAGAAGAAAATATCTAAGTGAATCAAGCGTCCTGTCTTCTCTCCATGCCCCCCAGGTTCAGATGCTGAGGGCAGAATGGCCTCCCAGAAGCCAGACTCACTCCCTTCATCTCTCCAACTGGGATGCCTGCTGGATCGAGGCCCCAGGTCTTGACTGAGGTTGCCATAGCGAGGGCGGTGTGCAAGTCTACCATCTGGGGGACCCTTGAGAGTAACACACTAGTTTCTGAAGCCCGACCTCTACCATCGCCCACTCCCTAGAAAGCGGCCCCCCAGGTCGAGGAGACTAGGAGGGGATTCTAGGCAGGGTCCCCATGGAAGATGACACGCAGCCCCACGAACCGGCAGGCGTTCAGTCTCCTCAAGGAAGCTCCCCTCTCCTCTCCCGACTGAAGCCGAGAGGGACTACAAGGTCTAGGGAGCTAGGCAGGTGATCACCAGCAAAAGACCTCTAAGGGGGAGGGGCGAGCGCGCTGAGATCCAAGGGTCGCATTACTTGCCACTAAGTGTTCAGCACCAGCACCCTAGGTTCCCAGAGCTCTGCAAAGGCTCTTTATATTTGTTGCAAGTCAGTACTCTTACTCTGTACTCAAATGGTATGAGATAGGTACTGATAAGCCCATTTTACAGTTGAGACAATGAAGGCTCAGAAAGAACAAGTCTCCCGCAGAGAAGGGAATGAAATCCAGATCTCATTCCAAATCCCTTGCTCTTAAGCACAAACACTACGGTCCCTGTAAACAAAGAAGCCCAGGCTGGAGCTTATTTGCGTAATAAGAGAGACAGTCTCAGAGACCCTTAGCTTCTGAGGCACCAGCCCTGGCCAGAGGCGTGAGCAGAACACTGTGCAACCTGCTAGCCTAGGTGGCTTTGACTGGGCTTGGGAATTGGAAGATGCTCTCTGCTCTCTCCTACGGATTGCTGTTTTTGGAGACGCTGCGAAGTGAAAAACGGAAAGGTTTTTACCCAAAAGTTAACCATGAAACACATAGAACACAAAACCAGAGCAAAAGGGAGGGAACTCTTCTTCCTGGGACTTGTTCTCTCAGCGCCCTGGGCCCCTCAGGGAAAGACGCTTTGCTGCTCCCAGAGCAGAGCCACCCCCTCACGCCCATCACCCTAACTGTTACCTTCCTAAATTCATACCCCTTCTGGTGTCCACCCCCCACGGAAGGGGAGAGGGGAGACTGGGTGGGGGTGATCAGGCCTGACTGTGGCACTCCAGGCCTCCTTCCTACAGTTGACCGCTGATGGAACCGGATCGAGCGAGTTCAAGCTCTTTTGGAAAAGGAGGAAACTGAGGCCCAAAGGATCTGCCCGGGTTTCCCAGGAAATCTGAGGTTGAATGGTTGGACCACGAATTTGTGACCGGATCACCGCCAGGCTTCTGATCACCTACCGCTACCCATTGCAAGTCCCGGTTCCCATCTCCTCATATCCTCTCATCTCTTTGGCTGATGGTCTGGTTTATTCTCATTCCAGCACCTGCAGGAGTTTTAGAAGCTTCTGCCCCAGTGTAAACTGACCTTCAACCCTAGCACTGTGCTTTATTTATTGAAACCACTTCTCTTGGCGGGGTGTGAGAGGAGGGTCATGAAGAGGTCAGAGGAGTCTAGAGATTCACAATAGAAGGTATTTTGGCAGGGAGGAGGCCAGTGGGGTGAGGAGAGTGGGATCCATGCCACTAACTTCATCACTGAAAGCGTTGAAAGAAAGACCTGCATTAGATCTGCTAGTATCCTAAGTCTCCAAGGCGAGTGGGGCTCGACCTGACTTCCGAGGCCTTCTCCCCTGCAGGCGGTGACCAGGGCGCAGGTGGGGAGCAACCAAGGAGCAGCCAAGGGCAGAGAGCATGGTCTGAAAGGAGTCTGTGGCACAGCCCCCGGGGGCAGCCTCCCAGCCATGGCTGAGCCCCACACCACCCAGGGAGGGTTGGGGGGAGGGAGACCCGACATCAAAGTCACAGATGCAGCTGCGGTTTGAGCTGCCAGGTAGTTCCGAGTGACAGCAAAAGGCAGCAGACCGGCTCCCTCTCTCAAGGACTGCCACGCATGCTTTCATGGCAAATAAAACTTCGGGAGGAGAAGTTGACACGAGAGGTCTCCAGTTAATACCTTGCAACAACACGGCAGGTTTTGAGAGGTTGGGTGGACCTTTAAGGAAATCATACATCACACAGGGAAAGCGTATGGAATAAAATGGTTTAGATCCTAAAGACAGGGAGGCAATTAAGGTAAATGGCTGATAACTTCGAGCGCGCTGCCCCCTCCCAGGCCCGCTGAGTGCCTGGCACCTGGGAAGATCCTATGGGACTCTGGCCCGCCCCGCAAACCCGGACGGACATGGAGCCGGCTTCCTAGGCGCCCTCCAGCGCTGGGGCGGGAACGCGACGCGCCACGTTCTGGTTAGCCCGGGCACACAACCCCCGACTAACAGCTCTGTTGCAAAGCTTTTCTTGCTCACTGCGTGGGCTCAGCTTCATTTGCTTGCCAATTTAAACATATTATTCAAACACGGACGTTTCCTTTACAGCTCCTAGTGAAACATTCTGCTTGATGGAAAGTTGATGGGGTTCTTTAACTTTTTAATCAATATATGCTATTGAAAGGCTCTGCTGCTGCCTTTTCACAGAGCAGCAGAAGTGAGAATATTTGCCTTTGGTCACACGTTGACCGCCCTAGATAGGCAAATGGTGGGGGGGGGGGGTTGCTGCTGATTCTGCCTAAGTCCAGAAACCCGTGAGGTGAGTGCACTCCAACTTGGTCATGTGGCCTGGGTGATTTTCATTAAAATCAAGCATCGGGGTTAGGGTAAGAGTCATGCCCAGTGGGCCTGGAAGCTCAGGGATTACAGGGCTTTGAGACCCTGGCCTTTCTGACAGAAGCATCTGTCCATCCATTCATTAATTCCTCTGTTGGTCCATCCATTAAACAGCTCCCTGGGCTAAGACGGATCCCTACAGTCCTCTTACTTGGAGATTTTGGAGTCAAGTGGATAAGGTTTCTAGGCTCCAGCATCTTTTTCCACCTGACACCAGCTTGGCCAGCATCTGGATTAGGGCAGTTAGTTTATTGATTGAGTCAACAAATCTTTACCGAAGTCTACTATGCTCTGCTCTGGCAGTGGGGACTGTGGGCCCCACCCTCAAAGATCTTCTAGTCCAGTGGGGAAGACAAAAAAAGAAAGAAAAAGAAAATGACACAAATAGAATGTGCTGTTCATAACAATACAACCGTGGTAGGAATGTAGATTTAAGACATGGACCTAAGGAAAGAGCAGAGCTCAGCTCATTGGGGACGCCTGCGATGTTCTCAACAAGACCTAGGGAAGCTACGCTGGACACCACAGGTAAAGCCTTATGTTGGCAGCTGAATTTCCTTACTTTGATCCATACAGTAGGCAACCGCGATGACTGCATTCAGAAAGTTGTTAAAGCTCCTGCAAATCTTGCTGGTATCCCAGCAAAAAGGAATGCTGCCAAGGAGACCTCTTCCTAGTGTTTCTGTTAAGAAGCAGACTCACTACAATGTGAGTTTTACTCTGTGGCCTATAGGACGAAGAAAATCAAATAACTCCAAGCAAATGCACTATTTTTAAAACAAAACTTTCATCTGATGCTAGCTCTGTAATAGCTGCTGGAAGTCCAGAAGCAGCCACTCACCAGTGTCTTCCAGTCGAATTTTATTTTTAAATAATGAATGTAACCTCTCTCTAGCCATGCCAATAAATTGGTCTTTTTGTCAGCCCAATGAACAGTTTTAAATTTCAGGGGGAAAATCAGGAAGACAATACAATGAAAAAAGCTTGGCTAGAATGCATCCTTACGCCCCCCCCCCATATGTAGGATATGATTTATATTGTTGTTACAAATGCATCCGTTAAATAAAACTATGTAAATTTGAGGGTAATCACATTTGAATAGCTAAAGTTAAACCACCAGGGCCAAGTGAGGGGCCGTGGGAAAGCTTCTGGTCCTGTGTGTGTGTGTGTGTGTGTGTGTGTGTGTGGTGGGGGGAGGGAGGGAGAGATGGGTGGATTGGGGAGCTGGAATTCAGGGACTAAGAAGCTAAATACTCATTCACCATTGGGGAAGGATTTAGGTTTAAAATGGCAGCCTCCAGAAGAGAGATGACATCTAGAGTTCTCTGAGGCTCTGGGTTTCCATCACTGGATCCCTATTAGCCCCAGCTTCTGCCAGTGGGGTAGAGTCAAATTCCCAGGCTTTCAGGCTCCCAGCTCTTGCACCCTGGAGCAGCCCGTGGAGAAAATGCTGGGATCTCAAAGCATCTGTCTAGTCTGTGGCAAACAGTGAGGCCTCAATCACTCTAGTCCCTCTCCACTCTCAGACCGAAAATTTGTTATGTTCTTCCCTAATTTTCCAACTTTTTATTTGGAACATTTCCAGTCTCTCTTCTAGAACACCAACCCTAGCACTTCTTCAGCGGCTCTCTAGAGGAAAGTGTGGGCAACACTGAGCAGATACAGAGCTGAAGCGATGCACAGGGGTGAGGAAAGACTAGCTCGGACTAGGCACTTTCCTCGAGCTGCAAGTGACAGCAGTGAATAAAGCAGTCGGTGAATAGGAGAACAGGCTGCCTAGATATCCGCGACGGCCTGGGAACCCAGGGCTGGGCAGGGGCGCCACGTCTGCCATCCAGGCCTCGAGGAAGAGAGGTTCCCATTCTTTGCGGGTACCCATGGGACACTTATTCCCTCCAAGGCTGGTGATTGCCCAAGAGGGCAGGTCGCCCTTCCCAATCTTTCTCATTTGAATACATGAAAATGCGAGTTGATTTTGGCAGAGCAATGCTAGCTCAGGGCCAGAGAGACGGTTTTGTCGCCCGCGGGCAAGGCTGGGTAGGGAGCAGCTCCGGCTCCGACATCCGGCTGCGGGCCAGTCAGGCCTGCGCCCCAGGCCGCTCAGAACCCCCGCGGCGGCTCCAGGAGCACTGAGGGAAAGGACAAACCCAGAGATAAAGAATTGGGATTAAAATGTTTCAATAGAATTTTTTCCCCCCAGTACAAACACCCGACCAGGCTTCGGCCGGGATCCTGAGACTTCTCCGCACGAAACTGCTGGACGAGGCCGGTTAGGTGGTCCCAGGGCCACGGCCCCTACCTACTGCGGGTCGGATGCCTTGTGAGTTTTGAATGAATTTCTTGGTTAATAACATAATGATAGAAGGAAGGGCAGAGAAAGGAAGGTATGAGAAAACAAACAAAAAAAAAAAAAAAAAAAGGAAAGGAAAGGAAGAGAGGCCGTGAAGGAACAGGAGCTCGGTGTTTCTCCTCTCCTGGCCCCCGCGCCTCTACTGGCAGCGGTGGGCCCCCAAGTCTTCGGCTGCCGCGCCTCCCGCGTGGCGGTTGGGAGGCTGAAGGCAGGCGCTGGGGTCCGCCCTCTCGCGGCGCCCGGGCCTCTTCCCGGGCTCGGACCCACACCTCGGGCAGCGGAGGCCAGTCGTTCGTAATTGCAAACAGCTGCTTTCAGCGTCCCAGGCCTTCCTTAGTCCTAAACCGACCTGGGTCCCAGTCCAGGTCCGCTTTGAACCCCGTGAAAGACAACAGGTCTTAGTTTCATAGCATCTGATTCTCGCCCGCAGACGGATTTAAGCTTCTCATCTGGGTAGCAGGTGGGGACCGGAGGAGGAGGAGCTCGGACCTCCCTCGGACCTCCCTGTCCCGAGTGGCTGGGCCCGCGACAGTCGAGATCTGGCCACAGCCCCCTCGAAGGAGGGAGGCCGGCGGAGATACGGGACAGACTAGGGAGAACCACACAGGGAAGTCCTCGGGAGGCTCCAGAGGGCACCACAGAGGCCCGCCGCCCCCGGTCCTGCTCTCTGCCCACCCCGCGGTCCTGCTAAACCGAAAAGACCCCGGCGCCGCCACAGACAGCTGGCTGGGCCCGAGGCCTGAGGAGCGACCAGTCTCTAGCCGTCGTCCCCCTCTGCTTCTCCCTTGCCCCGGCGAAGATCTGCGGAAGGGGTCCCAGCCAGGTAACACTGGGAAAAGGAAGAGGAGGTGGCCTCGTTTGGCCCGCGAACGTGGTACCGCCCGCCGCCACAGCCGGACTGCGCCTGGAGCAAGTCTCCAAAGGCGGAGAAGGCGCAGCTTCCGGGAAGGGCGGAGCCGCTTCCTCCGCCCAAGGCCACCTGCGACCCGCGCACACCACCTGCCTGACCGCTCCGGCTTCCTCCGCCTGGGGAGCCTGCCCTCCCCTTTACCTGGGCCGCCCTAGGCTCGCGCAGACCGGTCCTAGCCAGGAAAGTTTGGCCCGGGACACCCCAGGAGACGCCACGTGGCTGCCCTCGTGGCTCCTATAGCCTCGAGTTCACCCAGCCTCCCGGAGCCTGAAGACAGGTCCAGTTCCACGGAAAGCAGAGCACAGCCTTCTGAAAAGCGTAGACAGGGCCTATTTGGGAGAAGAGGTTTGTAACCAACAAGTCGACTGCTGCAACCAGGCCTGTCACCTGGCTACCTACTGGCCTGCAGCCGGGAGACTGCAGCTTTGTGTCATTCATTTGCTTATTTTCTAAATCAAAGACCCGGCACGACCCTGATGATTCGCTTTTAAAGCTCCGCGAAATGACTGGCTGACATCTGAGTACTGAGATGAAGAGAGGCTAGGAGCTAAGCGAGCTGCCCCCTTTCCTCCCCCTCAGGCAGTCAGCTCCGGGAACTAAAGCCTCACGAAAGGGCGGCCTGCGGAGTTCCAGACCCCCCTGACGGTGCTCGCTGGGGGCGCTTGCGGGAGGATACGGCGCCCTCCCTTCCTCCCCACACACATCACGGGAGGTGCTGTGAACCCAGTCATTCCCGGCTGGGCGGCGACCCAAGAAATCCCAAGCTGGATCAAGGCTCTAAAGTTGGCAGAGTCCACTCTTCATCACCAGTCTTGGGCTTTGAAGAAGCCCTGGAAAAACTTTACTTTGGACATCCCGCTATAGGTGTTTTTTGGTTTTGGGGGTTTTTTTCCTTCTTCTTCAGCTGACTTTTTTTTTTTTTTAAAGATGAGCTCTAGTGGATTTAGGAAGTGGGCTAAAAGTGAAAGACTATTTGATGTTTTAATTGACCCCCCTATAAAATGACAGCGCCCCCCCTTTAGGCACCGGCTTTTTGTGTACCATAAAAGCTTTTACTAAGTTGTCACTACCCATGGATAATACCCTAGTCATGCTCGATGTTTCTGAAGAGCCAAGAGGGCGTTGGAGAATCACCGCGGGAAGGAACAAGGAAGCTCATTAGCACTGAAAGTCCCCCTGAACAAGCCAAGGAAGCTAAGCATCCGTGTACTTTACGAATGGAACCAAGGTCCTGCTGCTGATGGGAACTTTGCACAAAAGAATGAGTTTCCGACGGAGGCTCTGAGAAATCTGTGCAGATCCACACATTTACAGATACATTTACACAAACTGATAGGACTTGCAGTCCCAGGGGCAGGCTGCAGTTGGGGAGGGCGCCTGCTCTGAGTTCCAGGTGGATTTAATTTCACTCTCATTCCATTCCTTACAATATGACATTTCTCTCCCCTCCTTTTGTTAAAAAAAGGAATTGTAATCCAACACTTTTATCTTTTTTATTTCCTTAACTGCACATCTTCACCCTCTTGGGCTCCCCCGCTGATTTAAGAGATTTGTTTGGTTCAAGGATTTTACGTGATTCTGTTGCCAGATTTCAAGGAAGAAAGATTTAAAAGAACAAAGTACAGCGGGAAAAAGGTATCTTAAAGACAAGTTAAAACACATTGCTTAATATGAGATTAATAACATGCTTAAAACTTTGCCAAACAAGAATATCTGGCAGATTTTTAGTCATTTTAGAAAGATTTTATTTTGTTATTGCTTCAGGAAAACTAGTGGGTTCTACCTAGGATAGGACACACACATGGTCACCCACACACTTAGAAACAGACATGGCCACACTCCTTTAGTGAGTGTGTGTCTCACACACATTCATACACTCATATACTCAGAAAACTCACATTCATACACTCAGAAATATACATACATTCATGCACTCAGAAATATACTCAGAAAACTCATACCATCCCACAACCTATCACCAACCAGCTCAGCACTTATCAATCACTTCAGTTGGTCCTTCTCCAACAAAAGTGATTTTGGGCACTCCACTACCCAGGACATCACAGAAGCCAAGAGGCTTTGCTTTGGGGAGAACTTCCCACCAATGCCCAGGACTCATTAGGAACCAAGCAAGCGCCTGAGGTGCTAGCCTGGCCCCTCCAGGTGAGAGATGGGATCAAGCCCCGCCGCAGACCATCCCTGGCTTCAGCCTGGCACCTCTCTAGCCGAGCAGACGCATTCCCGCGCTTGTGTTCATGCTCTCCCAGTTAACGCGCGCATTTAGGGAGATGTCCCCTCCCCCTGACCTTTCCCTATCAGAAACCAGACGGTCGCCTTCAGCTCAGTCCCCGGGGCTGCGGAAGGGGGGCAGGAGGAGGAGCTGGGTAGAGGAGGACGGCCCGACTCGGGTGCGCCTGCCCTATCACACAGACATCTGTTCTCAGTCTCTTCCTCTTTATGATTGCTACAGATGACAAGGGAAGTGGAGCGGACCGAGGCGGAAAAAAAAAAAAAAAGTTATGTCATAAAGATATAAAACGGTGCTGTGACTCACCTGCTCTTAGCCGCAGGTACGGGTTTCGTGGCAGCGTCTCCAGTCTGCTAGCCAGGAGCCCAGATAGGCCTAACGTCACTCGGCTAGGTTGACTCAGATGGCCGAGTTTCTAGTGAAGGGGCAAAATTGGGGCTTTCTCCTTTTTCAAGCCTGAAGTCGGGGGGGGGGGGGATGGTCTGTATCCTCCAGTCTCCCCGGGTAGAACTTTGGGTCAGTAATCAGTACCGTGGGAGCTGGAAGCGGGCAGAAAAGCAGGACAGGCACGGGATGGGACTGCTGCCGGCGGCCCCCGGAAGACCGTGGGTCCCCCTGGGAAGGGACTCTGGGGTCATTTAGCTGGCACGGCCCCGAGAGCCGGCATCCAACGCCACCGCCCCCAGCCCTTCTCCGGCTGAGCAGTTCCTATCCAGAACCCTCGTTAGCTTGCCCGGCCCCGCCTATTTTTCTTCTTTCCTCTTCCAAAGGGGGTTATTCCCCCCACCCCAATCCCATTTCCCTCTTCCCCCAGGCTCCGGGTTTAAACCAATTACGCTGCTTTGCAAACAAAGTGAGGGCCGGGTTTGAGGGAGGGGGCTCGGCGGGAGGGGGCGCAGGGGGCGCGCGGCGGCAGCGCGGCTGGGCGGGAGGCGCGGCGGCTGGACTGGCGGGCGGTCGCCTCGCAGGTGCACCTCGGGCTTTGTAGGTGCGAGCGTCTTTGTGCGGCCGACAAATGGGGAGAGGACGAGGAGGTGGGCACTCGAGCGACGTAAGATCCACATCAGCTCAACTGCACTCGTCTCGCAGAGGCCGCCGGCTCACTTCCCGCGGAGGCGCTCCCGGGCGCCGCGCTCCGCGGCCGCCGCCTGCCCCCGCCCGCCGCGCCGCCTCCGCCGCGCACGCCGCGCCCCGCAGCGCCTGGCTTCCTCCTCGCTAGGGTGGCGTTGGGCTGGCGCGGGCGCTCGGGTGACTGCAGCTGCTCGGCTCCCCGCCCCCCAGCCCTGCGCCGCGCGGCCGCCCGTCGCTTAGCACAGGGCTGGATGGTTGCATCGGGCAGGGTGGCTCCAGGATGTTAGGGACTGTGAAGATGGAAGGGCATGAGAGCAGCGACTGGAACAGCTACTACGCGGACACACAGGAGGTGAGAAGCGGGCAGCAGGCGGGACGCTCCCGGAGCCCCTGCCGGAGGAGGCCCAGGGAGGCGGGCGCCCGGCCGGGTAGGCGGCTGGCGGGCTGGGGGCGCCTCCTACGTGCCATCGCTGCGGGCCCACCCGAGGTGTTCCCGGACAGGCCATGGCGGGGCCTTGGAGACGGATCCGCTGACCCGCGGGGGAGGCTGGGTCCCGGCGTTCGGCGCTTGGAACTGGCCAGAGGGTTTTAGGAAACTCTGGCCTTTGAAAGCACCCGCTCTGGAAAGCGCTTGCCTCTTCTCTGCGGAGAGCGGGAGCCGGAACCAGGCCCGGGGTGCCGCGGGTTGGCGGGCGGGCGCCGGCAAGAGTTGGAGGTAACTCTAGGAAAGACAGAGTTCTCCAGCAGGGCGGCCTCTCCCTCCCACGGTTGAATTCGCAGATGTCTTCAGATGAAAGCGCGCTGCAGTTAAGTTGAGCGTCTTAATAATGAATCGATTCCGAAATTTTATAAAACTTCTTTAAAAGCCCTGTTTGGGGAGAAGTCTGCTCATTTTACGCTAGAACCGCTGGGTGGCGCTGGTGCGAACTGACTTTTCCTCTAGCACCCCGAACAGAGAACCTGTTTCTCTTCATTGTCCCCTTGGTGGCACGTTCATGTGGTTCATTTTACAATGTGCACAAAGGAATTGTGAGGAAAAGCAGGTACAGGCGGGACCACCACCTACTAAAAGTATTTCTCTTGAAACAGCTGGCAATTAGCCCCCAAAAGTTCACCATTACTAAAACCAATTATTGAAATCGCCTTCTATAATCTTGGGGAGAGGAAAAGACCAAAAAAAAAAAAAAAAAAAAAAGAGGAAGAGAGAAAGAAAGAGAGAGTGAGAAAGAAAGAAATGCTTTAAGACACGGACAGAAAAATATGGAATCTGGAAATATTTTGATAGTAATTAATTTCTTTAGATTTATGTATTTATATATTCACAAATTTAGCTTGAATTTATTTGCATACTGTAGCAGAGTGTGCCTAGTTAAATTTGTACACCTTTTAATTTTTCTAATGAAATTGTACCTGCTGCTGAAAAAAATCAGACATTATTTTTATTAAACTATCAGAAATGTTTTTATGTTTCCAGACTCTATGTTTTTAACATATATAGGGCATTCCCAAATTGCTATTGATAAGGTTTTCTCCTACTGATAATTTTAAAATGGCCTCAGAACTCTTCCTCAGATTTAATTCAGATGCAGACATCTCAACTCACTAGTTAATGAAGTCCCCTATAGAAAGAACTTTCTTATAGGTTAAAGCTGAGAATTGGGAAATAAAATAGCATTGGGAGAAAATAAGGAGACTTTGATTTTGGAAATTTAAAGCAGGATTTTTTAAAGCCAAGCTCTGAAATAATCACTGCAACATATCAGTATGGGAAAAGAAAATAGATCATTTTGACAAATGGTGTCACAAAATTTTCAAATGTTATGTGGCTGGAAATAGTAACGAAATTAGTGCAACTTCCTGAATGATTTAAAGAGATGTACATGTAAAGTCAAGTTAAAGTTAAGTGTAGTGCATTGATATTATTATGGACTCCCTCCTACCCCCCTCCTCTTGTAGATCTATTTTTAGTATTTTTCCAAGACTTACTTAACTTCTGAGTTTCTTTCCCTTTTAATATTACAGTTGCTACAAGTAGATGGAAAACACTCGTTCTAAACATAATAAGGAAAAGTCACCTTTTGGGGAAAACTGCTAAGGCGGCAAGCCAGTTGTTGAGAAATGGATGGTCATGTGGCCATGAATGATTAGTTCTATCAGGAAAAGTTTAATTAACAGCCACCCTGCACAGCCGAGGCAACTATGTGGTCAGCCTGGCCTGGCAGGCTTAGGTGTGATAGGCACAGAGCTGGTGTTCTGTTGCCCGCCCCTGGGGGGCTACACTACCGAACCCACCACACCCCGTAAGGTGGGGTGAATAAGCAAAGTCAGAGAATAATTCTATTTTCGGAGTTTAACTCCTTTTAACCAAAAGGACTTTGCTGAGGGCGGTCTGGGGTGGGGACTGGAATACCAACTGGCGTGGATGCGATGGAGGGGCCCTAGAAGTCGGCCCTTGAGCCTGGCATGTGAGGCGATTACACATCTTCCTGGGGACATATTTTTCTGTGAGCGCTTGTCTTTCAGGCCTGCCGCAATAAGACTTTTTTCCCCTGCTGTGCAAGACATTTATTTACTCTTTCTGGGGAGGGCGCCTGACGGTTTGCCCGGGGTGGGGGGTCCTACGCTTTGCAGAAATGCTCCCCGCACGTCTCCGGTTTTGCCCCCGGCGGTAGGCCGCCCACTCCCACCACTAACCCCGCCCTTCGGGGCCTCTTTCCTCGCTGTCTCCGCTCCAGGCCTACTCCTCCGTCCCCGTCAGCAACATGAACTCGGGCCTGGGCTCTATGAACTCCATGAACACCTACATGACCATGAACACCATGACCACGAGCGGCAACATGACCCCAGCTTCGTTCAACATGTCCTACGCAAACCCGGGCCTGGGCGCCGGCCTGAGTCCGGGCGCCGTGGCTGGCATGCCGGGCGGCTCCGCGGGCGCCATGAACAGCATGACGGCGGCGGGCGTGACGGCCATGGGAACGACGCTGAGCCCGGGAGGCATGGGCGCCATGGGCGCGCAGCCCGCGGCCTCCATGAACGGCCTGGGCCCCTACGCGGCTGCCATGAACCCGTGCATGAGCCCCATGGCGTACGCGCCGTCCAACCTGGGCCGCAGCCGCGCGGGGGGCGGCGGCGACGCCAAGACTTTCAAGCGCAGCTACCCGCACGCTAAGCCGCCCTACTCCTACATCTCTCTCATCACCATGGCCATCCAGCAGGCGCCCAGCAAGATGCTCACGCTAAGCGAGATCTACCAGTGGATCATGGACCTCTTCCCCTATTACCGGCAGAATCAGCAGCGCTGGCAGAACTCCATCCGGCACTCGCTCTCCTTCAACGACTGCTTCGTCAAAGTGGCGCGCTCCCCGGACAAGCCGGGCAAGGGCTCCTACTGGACGCTGCACCCGGACTCCGGCAACATGTTTGAGAACGGTTGTTACTTGCGCCGCCAGAAGCGCTTCAAGTGTGAGAAGCAGCCGGGGGCCGGGGGCGGAAGCGGGAGCGGGGGTGGCGGCGGCGGCGCCAAGGGCGGTCCTGAGAGCCGCAAGGACCCCTCGAGCGCCGCCAACCCCAGTGCCAACTCGCCCCTTCATCGGGGCGTGCACGGGAAGACAGGCCAGCTAGAGGGCGCGCCGGCCCCCGGGCCGGCTGCCAGCCCCCAGACTCTGGACCACAGCGGGGCGACGGCGACAGGGGGCGCCTCGGAGTTGAAGACGCCATCCTCCTCGGCTGCGCCCCCGATCAGCTCCGGGCCCGGGGCGCTGGTATCTGTGCCCCCCTCCCACCCGGCGCATGGCCTGGCTCCTCACGAGTCCCAGCTGCACCTGAAAGGGGATCCCCATTACTCTTTCAACCACCCTTTCTCCATCAACAACCTCATGTCCTCCTCGGAACAGCAGCACAAGCTGGACTTCAAGGCATATGAGCAAGCACTACAGTACTCGCCCTATGGTGCTGCGTTGCCCGCCAGCCTGCCCCTCGGCAGCGCCTCGGTGGCCACCAGGAGCCCCATCGAGCCCTCAGCCCTGGAGCCGGCGTACTACCAAGGTGTGTATTCCAGACCCGTCCTAAACACTTCCTAGCTCTCTGGGACTGGGGGTTTGTTTGGCATGGCCATGCTGGTAGCAAAAGAGAGAGAGAGAGACAGAGAAATCAACAGCAAACAAAACCACACATACCAGGCCGACAAAAGCCTAATAAAATCCCAGCTATTTTTATTTCATTTTGTGTGTGTGTGCACAATCTTTTCCCCAGTGCAAAGGACTGTTACTTTGTTATTGTATTCGAAATGCCTTGTGTATACTATTACAAAGAAAACCAATCCCAAACCAACAAATTTTTTTCCTGCAAACTTTAACAATCCACAAATGTATATATAAAATCCTCCTACTTCCTTATTCCTCTCCCTTTCTTCCCTCTTT